>JAUMHA010375755.1:0-10198 GCA_032359765.1 Saxidomus gigantea
AACCCTCTACCGACGGCTCGATTCAAACACTACTAGATCACGAGTCACTCATTCTAAAGACGACTCGATCTAAACACTACCTGATCTCCAGTTCTGCACTCTACCGACGGCTCGATTCAAACACTACTAGATCACGAGTCACTCATTCTAAAGACGACTCGATCTAAACACCACCTGATCACCAGTTCCACCCTCTACCGACGGCTCGATTCAAACACTACTAGATTACGAGTCACTCATTCTAAAGACGACTCGATCTAAACACCACCTGTTCACCAGTCCCACACTCTACCGACTAATCTTGCCAGTCGGTTTCTTAAATATCCCAAAAGTATGTGAAATAAAACTCGAAAGGAATATAAGGCTGATAAAATTTTATTGACCATCAACAATACAGTAGAAGGTAGCTTCTTCATTTACTTTCCTATACTTTAAAGTTTTTATTATGTCTTTTTTGTCCGATATATTTTCGTAACAAAAAGATTAACAAGTAAATATATACATGTTATGTAAGAAAACATGGAGCACACACTACAAGAGACAATTATGTACCAGAAGCTTGGAAATTCTTTTAACTTGAGATCAACAAAACCATTCCCCTGTACAAAGAATTCATTCTTAAAAACACATTTTATATACATTATATTAACACAAAATAAAAATGCATATACTAGTTATGTATACAGAGATATAGACTATAAACAAGTTGTTCATCACGTGATCACAGGTAATCATACAACCGATTTCTGTATTTTTTACACACAGGATTTCATATGCAAACATTTCAACCCTATTTACACGTAAAGCATACACACCACTATAATTTATACATATATTATGCAAAAGTACAATTTATAGCATTTACTCAAATTCCGAAACCTTCGTCTAAATTCTACACAGTCTGATGTATAACAAGTGCTAGTCAAAAAGGTGAAAAGGGTGCCATTTTGGTACATGTTACGCAGTGATAGCTATTGTAAAAACTTCCAATTTTGCCTACATATGTAGAACTTTTGTCCCTGTTAAAGCCCTAATTGTTTAATGCCCATATTTATTTCAATGGCAAACTCATATACATTGTACGTATAAAATTCCAATGTAACTTTACCCTAAATGTAGAAGTCAAAGAATCATTTTTGGTGTATGCATTAAATGTCTACTTTGGTCCCGTAGCTATATGGCGATTACTGTCATGTCAGACTAGCTGACTTTGTACAACTGCCTGATGACGTCATAATCATTCCCCGTCATAGGAAAGCATTTCTTTCCACAAAGGATAATCATGCATGACAAAGTCCCATTCTTTCAGGAACTTCTTGTTTGCTTTAATGTTTAAATGGGTCACATCTCTCAGACAGAGAAGTAAGTTGAAGAGCTGGTAGAGACGCTGTCCGGGATTGAATACTGTCTTGTTGAGATGATACTGCAAACACTCCACGTACTTTTCTTGCAAATGCTGGATCCGCTCCGGTTCCGTCAAAGAACTGCGATCTGCACGTAAAAAGTGTTTGTAATTAATGTTACATGTCTTTTCAATATTCATAATAATTATCTTTATATTAAATGTATTAAAGCAATAAATCTTGAAACACATTGCTCTGAACAATTTTAAATAACAAAACTCCCTAGTTAAACTTCAATCATTTTATCAAGCCTGGCAATTTAATCAAACTGTAATCATAACTCTGAATCTTTATGAAACAACAACAAGTGAATAGTCTGGTCTAGTCAATATAAAAAGCAAACTATTCAACGAAATATGACACCACAGTTTTGAGATAAATGACTTTTTTTTTTATATTGTAAACTGAAAGTCACAGTATGAGTGTAAAATAAAAGCGCCATGACACATTTGTAATTTATCACAGTTACCTGTGTATGTGAGGGCAATCAAGCGGACAAGGGCAATCTCCTCTAGTGTAAGGTTCAGCAACTTGATTCTGTCTGAATATTCAAGGATTGTGTCAATGATTTCTACGTCGAAGAACTTTGCCATGTCGCTTTTCCTCGAATTAGAAGAGCCATCCCAGCTACTGCAAACGCCTAACTTGCCATTACATAGTAAGAAGTTACCAAGTATGTAGAATTCCATGTGTGCCGCTGAAATCGAAGGAAAATCAATGTTTAAATCGATTCATACCAGTGACCATGTTACCTATGATCGGCTTTTTGAAATTTACATATTATAGGGAACACATATTTTAGGGAATGATACTGCTTAAAATATAACATGACTGATATGTCTTCAATATATGAAATATGTGAGTACCAACCTTTCAAGAGTTTTGTGACGTCTTTTGGATTTAGGGTTTTAAAGCCAGGAACCAGTTTCGCAAAGTTCACATACTGCGCTATATTTTCTTCCATAGATCGTCCTTTCTTGTTAAACATTGTCAATCTATCATCAAGGTCAAGGCCAGTCTCGGCAAATATTTGCTGGTACTCCTCTGTAGAGACAAATCCAGTCTGGCTCCCAAAAAGGTCTCCAAATACTTCCTCTTTCAGATTAAACTCCTCCTGAAATGTGTGAGATTTGCATGGTTATGATGCCGTCTGTCTGGAATCTGTATTCCACAATTGTTATGCATCGACCACAACTAACCTAACTGATACGTCCGTAACACCGTATAACGTGTTTTTGTTTGCGAACATAACTAATATAGTTCGAAAAAAGATACAATTAACAAAATCTCACAGAATACGAGGTAGTGTAAATTTAAACTCAATGAAATTCAGGGACCTCCAAAACTGAATCTATCTGCTAATAATTGATTTATAAAGTATTCTATTCTCTCTGATGTTTTAACTTATTCCGACGTTTGAAAACCAAACAGTATTAAGAGTATACATGTACATGTACAATAGAATCAGCTTACAAAAAGTTTATAATGACGGTTTTCCATCTCCTTTGCGTTTGTAAACTGCCTCTTGAGCAGTGGGTACACGGCGTCCTGGCACGACATAATCGCATCAATCAGGAACTCAAGTTCGTGATTCTCAACATATGCTGGTTTAGGCTTTTCATCTTCCAATGTGATGGTGAATTCTGAGAGGTCTGCAGAATAAAATGCATGTCTTTGAATTATGACCGAAGTAAATTAGTCAAGTTTCAACAGTTAAATTATTACATTTAAATGACTTTAAATAAGCAAAGAAAGCTGTTCATTTTTTTTCCTTTTAGTAAATACAATGTAAATGACTTTAAAAATAAGTAGAAAAACCCGTTTGAGTTCGAATCCACTTCGCTTACCTAAGTCAAGTAGTCCGTCAAAGGCATCGAGAGATATTCCAGAGTCCGTCGGTGATTCTGACATTCTGGTGTATTCTGGTGAATCCAGACGCTGTTTCTTGGTGGGGATAAGCTCCGTGACGACAGTTTCTGCCTCACGTGCTTTCGCTTCAAGAATGGCTTGCGTTCTTATAGCAATAGAGTAACGGCCACGACGCACACCTTAGAATTGAAAATATAGACTGTCACTTACTTGAAGGTTTATTTAATGACATAACAGGTCAGTTATTAGTCTAGAACGCTTCTTATTCACAAATTATGTTGTAAGATAGTGCATACTGAAGAACAGTTACTTCACAAAAAGAGCGACAACGGTTGTATTTTTAAACTTGTGTAATGTACTTACCTCCCTTTGACATCCCTATATCGAAGCATTTCTTGAGTCGGCACGCAGAGCAATTTCCCAGCTTTTTGTCAGTTATAACGCAGTTGTCGTCCTTGATGCATTTGTAATTGTGTTTGTGAAGTAAAGCACGACGGAAAAATGCCTGAAAAAAAGAATGAAAATTGTTGAAGCATAAGGGATACATCTTTGTCGGCTCGATACCGTAAACCTGCAATACGAACCCTTGTAGGAAATCATTCGTAGGGCTACTTAGTTAAACACCTTCCCTGTCAAGGGAAGCAATGTTACTCCTACATTTAACAACTGCATGTACCTTTAATCTTGCCCCATACAGAACCTTGGTCTGGTAAAATTGTCACTTCCAACCCTAAGCACATTTTTTTCCAAAAATATAAACTTTTTTAATAACAGAACTTTCTTAACGCATTTGAACAAACACTCGTAAAACCTACCTTACAAGCTTCGCACGTGATGACTCCGAAATGGTAACCCGTCGCAATTCCTCCGCATACTTTACATGGGGGTAGGGGTACCGATGTGTATGGGCATCCACTGTTGACCTTTTTACCATCGCTGGTTCTTTTCCGGCGCTGTGGCAGATTTTCCAATGGCTCAAGTAAGTCAGTCATTTTGGATCTGTGTCTTCGAGATGTATTTGTTGCAAAATCCGTTTCAACTTTGAAATCTGTTGTTTTGAAATATGAAAAGTCATTATTTTGATATTCAAACATATCCTGAATTGTGGTACAATCACGCAACAGCTCCGGTTCGGTTTTTAACGTCAACGGATAACGCAAAAAACTCGTCGAGTAACATTGGGAAAACACGAAACTTTCGTCTAGCGGCTCTTCCTTGACCAGACTTAAATCAAAATTTATGTTCTCCATGTTTTTTTTTATAAACGTACGCGGATTTTACTCTTTTTTTTAAACCACAAAACCGTACACTTAAACCAACTGGCGTATTTAACTATGAGACAAACAAAAGGTTGGTTACATTAAGAAACGTCGCTTTTATTTATATTCAAAATTACGCTTATCAAGTGAAAATTGTCATATGAAATAGTCATGTGGGTGAAATACCTTTCTTAAACAATCGTTATCATTTGAAAAACAGTGTACTTTTCCAGATTAGTTTAACCTAATTCACCACTTATTTTTACCTTAAAGATATATATCGCGATGTACTTACAACAAACTGCTTACATTCGCGGTAGTACTTTGGTTTATTAAGCGTTCGGTTCAACTCCATTGGAGTAAAACACAAACATTTATAATACAACCACGTGTTAAAGATCGTGAACTAACTTGTTTTTATCCCAGTTGCGAACCCTTCTTATATAAATAACTTTGATTAAACTTCCAAACTTTTATGAACTTCAATACTGTGGGGGGGATATATTATTTTAGCAAACATGGCCTAAAAAGAATGACAATCAGAGTTCAACTTTTCAATAAGCCTTTTTTATGTTTGCAAAACCTCTGTTGACCCCGGACAAACACTGGCAGTGTGAAGAGACAGTCGAGTACAAACCACAGTGTAGTCTTTCTTAATCATGCATTTTGATATATTACATTTGTATAGTAAATATGAAATGTGCTGTTAGGAAGTGAAATTTTAGAGCTTTGTAAAATCTGCGTGTAAAAACATATTCGTATCAAGAACGTTTAAGAAGTGTTTGGACGTTAACGTATTTTTACTATAGTCCAAGAAACGCATTTGTAAAGAGCACTATGCGAGTGCATGTATGAGTAGGTCATGATAATAGCCAGGCACGAATGATTACTTAAATATCTTGTTTTCTCTTTTGACCTTTTACCTAGTGACACCAAAATCGATATGGGTCGTACATTTTTCGCAGTAAATCCTGCTAACACGTGAACCCTAGAACATACCCTTGTGTGGGTTCTGACTGTCAATATCATACGGCATTGATTTTGTTTCATCTCATTAGACCCCTAATTCGAAAGAGGTCATCTACTGGTCGCTTTTAAACCTGAGGATCGGCTGTATCTGATCCCTGACAGGTTATTGGTTGGAATCAATGACCAGCACTATATCAAGTGAGGACTCTTATACCACTCGGGGACTCTTATACCACTCGAGGACTCTTATACCACTCGAGGACTCTTCCGCTGATGAGTATCTAATTATGCATCGGACATCTTGAAACTCAAAGTCACCGTTATATTGACCTCTGCAGATCCATACAATCTACTGAATCCTTAACTACAGTCTACTTGTATCTGTATATTTCGTACAGAATAAATAGAATATACATTAATTTTGTAGCTCCCTTAATTATCACTTTTCGCGTAGGGAGATGAAGTTACATCGGAATGTTTAATACATGAACATCCTAACATACCGTATCACGTCTACAGTGAATCAGCTAGTTTATACACAGTCACGTAGCAATTAATGCTCATGCAAATTCAATATAGCTTATATAAAACCAAATCCGTCCCACATTTTAACACAACATTAAAAGTATTTAAAAATCACATTAGACAGAAACCTGAAACCACCTATCGAGTTAAAAATAGTATTTCAGTCTTTAAATCGTGATTGAAATGACACAATGCAGTGCACAATAGCACATGACGTAGTGACCTACCCGCTCTGGAGAAGAAAAAGAGAGCCAATTAGAGACCTAATTGCCAAAATATTCTTGAAATAGTATACTCAAAATATCCACTCTTTCAGGAAAAAGTATCCTCTTCTACTTAAATTAAAGTCTTTCTGTAGTTGTTTTTTTTTTCGTAAACATCTGGTATTTCAGTATTTCATTAAAAAAAGTGCAGCCAGGTCACTATGGTTTCGTCCTGGTCCTTGCAATTAAAATTAAGAATAAATAAAACATTCGCAAATTCGTTTGTGATATGGCATTGGTAAAACAGTAGAACCTACCCTGCATACAGAAGTTTGAGACCATAACAGCTGGAGTTTGGCCGAAACCCAGGATAGTAACAGACTGCTGAACTATTGTAACAAGGCCATTTTAGGGGTCGTTCAGAAATGGCTATTGCAAAAAGTAGCGGGGTTGTTCCCTTAAATCATAATAGGCATTCTGTTACTACCCTATGTTTGTGCCAAACACCTGTGATTTTAAGGTGGTTGGAGACAATCTGGTCAATGCGACCAGTATTAATTTCATTGATATTTATGGAGGCCTTGCGGCAAAAAACAAAATTTTTAATGCAGAAATAAAACAAGATTATGCGAAAGGACAGCACGTGGTATGCTCACGTGCATACCCGCTATTCTCGCATGATTATGCCTAGAGCCTTCTAAAGTAGCTTAGCTTTATAATGTCAAGTTTAGCATCAAGAAAATGTAAATTTAAAAATGCACATATCTAAATCTAACGGGAATATTTGTAAATAAAACATGCACATGATAACGCTAATATAACTTAGATAAAATAAGATATTAGAAATACTAAAAAATAGAATTCTTTCTTACCGAATTCGGTTAGTCCTCCCCGGCTTTATTTGACAATATAATGAATAAAATTGCACCAATTATGCGCTTGTAGTATTTTGCATTGAACTGTTAAACTAAATGCATTTTGTCGTATGGTAAGAAGTTAGACTGACGTCATAGGAATTGGAGGGGCATCCAGTGGGTAATGAGCTAAATATTAACCGAGCGTCAATAAGTAGCACAGTCTTAGTGGGGGGAGTGATTTGCTTTTAAATAATTAATATGACTAACAATATTAGTTACAACACGTTTGTTGCAAGACAATCTATTATCATTAAAATTTATTATTTCTAATAATTGCCAAAGCGTATGAAGCAACGAAAATAATGCTTAGATACCAATAAATATTGTAAACTTACAGCCGGTTTTAAATCAATAAACCTTGACCTAAATCGGTCAGCAGTATGCACTTAGGTCAGTCTTCAGGTATTTGGCCTGAGACCAATACAACACGCGCTTTAAAATGTAATTTTAAGCCTGGTCACTGTTGATTCACGTGTCCGCGAAAGTAAATTCATACTGGAGACATTTCAATAAATGCAAAGCGCTTTTATCAGTTTCAATTTTGTTATATGGCAAAGGTTTTGACAATATCATTAATACCTTGAGGAGAAGAGTTAAAAATTGCTGTGGACTTCATGTCATATGATGGACTGATGAGAGGTGTGTGCGCGGCCTTCTCGTATATTTATTTTTAGAAATTACTATTGTCTTATGCAACCAAAGTACATGAAGACTTATGCAATTTGCCCAAATGTTTTAACATTCTCCCATCCCTCACAGCAGGGTAGATCTATAAACAGATAAGATAACCTTCACGTGTCGTCTGCTCGCTATGACTGCTATTAACCACACGAAAGGTAACTAGCCTAATTTATTCAGCTCGGTTTGGCCCGTTTTTTGAATCTGACATTTTTTTTACCAAAAACTATAATTTATTAGACCGGGAAAGTAACTGACGTCTGTATCTCCGGTACGAGATCAACTTCATTGATTCAGGTTGGCCGTAAAACAAACATGACTGATCAGCATATTTTTCATGAATGAATGATCGTAGAAGTGCACCTTGTACTATTGAACGTAGTCACGAGATATTGTGCTATTTTTAGATGAACAAACAGTGTTCTGGCTTCAATAGTGTTAGCGCATACGACAATGCGTGGGAAAATTTACTCCTTATACGATACAAGCAGAAATTCCCTATCCTGATAAATAGTCATAAAAGTAGAAACGAGGTCCTTTAAAGATTCAACACTAAAGAAAATTGGCCTTGGGATTCTTATCAAACGGTTTCTTATATTAGAACTTAGCCAAATTAGTTTTGGCGTTGTCAGTGTCACTTGTTGTAGGAGTTTAACGGTTGTTCCAACTGTTTTTTTTTGCAGGGGGTCGTTTTGATTACTGTCTCTCAGGTTTTCAACCGGAGTTTTGATGTACTATCATTCGTTTGAATCGCTAACACATCCGTTCATTAGCCGTATGTAATTACCGAAATCAGCACATCTGTTTTGAGACCTAGAGTGAAGAACTAAAAAGTTATTGAAGGGACAAATTGGTCGGTAGTGGACAAGCTTGGATTTTGTGTCGTATTTTTCCCATGTTTGGACCGGAAAAAAATTGTGCCCGAGTTTATTTGAATGTGTTATGTCAAAATATTAATTGATGTAATGTTTTGTCATGGTTTCCACGTTTCAAATGAATGATATTAATTCATGAGGACATTGTACAAGTCCAGCAGGAAACGGACGAAGTTGCAGTCATATATCCACCATCATATACCAAATTACACAACAAACTTAACAAACAAGGAATACAATGAGAATATGAATAAGAATTTAGTGTTATCTATAACTGTTTAATATTTCTTCTTTATTTATTTTACTAAGTTACGTCCTGTTTGTTAGAAACAGATTATAACCATTGCAAGTGCAAACCACTATGGATAAATAAATAAACAGAAAGACTCAAATTGTAGACAAAAGCTAAACCTATTTACAGCCTCATTCCAATAGACTTTTGGAAAATTACGAAGATATTTGATAACTGGAAAACCTACTTCCGTTTTTGAAAATACAAAACATAATTTATTAACTCTTTGGTTGTACATAAAAATTTTCAACACTAATGAGGTTTGTATTTACATCACATGTAGTTACGAAACAAATTTGAATCCTCGGCATATTATATAGCCTTCGCACAGTCCTTTGAGCCATTTGAAATTGAATAAATTACATTAAAATTATTCATATTAAATATCTGACTTATTTTTTACTTCATTCCTATGGGGCGCAACATCTTCACTAACTCAAATATTTGAAGACCTCTATAAATCAATTGCACACCTCTTCAAATCAATTTACGGTAGATCGTTACAAATCAATTGCTGATCTCTTCGATTGATTTATAGATATCTCTAATTATTTGTAGATACTGCTATATTATTATTGCTATCTCAAAATCATTTTCTGCTCTCAATAATTGAATAAGAGAGATCATCAAATCAATTGAAGGTAGCTCTAATTCAACTAATGAGGGCAACAAATGATTTAGAGATATCTCCAATTCTAACAAATTCATACTTATCAGTAATTGATTTGAAGATAGCTCTTATTCTATTAATGAGGTCTTGAGTTCAATTGCTGAGAGCACTAATATTACCCACATTGATTTGGAGATATCTCCAATTGAATTGGAGAGGTCTACAATAGATTTCGAGATATCTTTAGTTCATTTGAAGAGCTCTACAATTGATTTGATTTGGAGATCTCTAATTTGGAATTGTAGACTTTTCCAAATGATTTGGAGATATCTCTAATTAAATTGATGATATCATTAATTCAACTGTAGAGCTCTTCAAATGAATTGTATGTATATCTAATTATTTGTAGAGCTCTTCAAATATTTGAGTTTATATAGATTTGACGTTTTCATACATTCCGAGTATGTGGATCAAAGCTTTAAGAGGTTCCACATAAGAAACATCTAAATGCTGAAGCATGTAAATATACAAAGATAACAGGACATTTTAGAAATACTCCAACACATATCAAATTCATTCGAGAAGCATTAAATAAATG
>JAUMHA010375777.1:0-13390 GCA_032359765.1 Saxidomus gigantea
CAAGTACTAAATTTCTGAGGACTTATGCAAAACTACGCTATTTCGTCTTTGTTTACACATTTCTAACTTTGTCGTCGTCACGTGATTCCCCAATTCCCTGTAAATACATTGCAAAACGAAAGAAGAGGGTCATGATGGCCCTATATCCCCCATCTGATACATTTCTCATCAAGAAAAGTACAATGTATTCTGTTACATTTTCATTATGATTGAATGCAAAATTTGCTCTGTCGTGTTCACACATTTTCCCTTCAAGTTGCCATGGTGACCTAGTTATTGCACACAGGTTATCCAGATTTAAAACATCAAAACAAACATTCTTACCAAATTTCATGCAAATTGGGTATCAATTGTGGCCTCTAGAGTGTTGACAAGAATTTCCTTTCATTTGGCCTTGTGATCTAGTTTTTGACCCAATGTGACCCAGTTACGAACATATCCAAGTGATCACCGAGACAATCATTCTGACCAATCAACATTGTGCTTGGGTTCCACTGTGGCCCCTAGAATGTTATCAAGTTTTATCGTTGATTTGTCACGGTGACCAAGTTTTTGACCCGAGATGACAAAAATATTTCATGAAGATCCATTTTCAAATGCAGCCTCTGTTGTGTACACAATGTTTTAATATGATTTGACCTAGTGACCTAGATAGTGATCAAAGATGACCCAAGTTTCATGATGATCAATTAGAATATGTAGCAACTATTGTGTACGCAAAGTTAAGTGTGGACGGACGACAGACAGAGAAACGATAGACGAAGACGGACATCAAGCGATCACAATAGCTTACACGGTGTGCTCATGTGAGCTTGAAACACAAAACGAAACGTAACTTCTGATAAAGTTACAAGTACTTGGGGATAAATATTGCCTTCAGAAACAATGTTAAATCTTAACCATATTTCCAGTTCATTACATTCATCTTTTTGTTTTGTCTAAGAGACTTGATAGAGATATCACGATATAAAAATTGCTCCCTAATATGCTCTCTGAGAAGACTATTTAAGAAATTCTTGACTGTAATTCAATCGGAAAACAGAGTCTCTGGCGGTTCCGTACGTCAAGTAAATAACAACTAGATAATTATTTAAGAGAAATAAACATTTGTGGGAGTTATCTCAATAACATATCATTGATGGAAACCTAAAAATCGGAACAGTATCTGGTTTATGTTTTGCATTAATGTCTTTGACAAATAGAAATCTATATTTGTTCAGTGTGCTTTTCTTTTTTTGATTTCTGAAAGAAAAACGTTAAAGATGATATTCTTCAACTAATACAAATTGCGTGTAGTTCTGTCGTTATCCTTTAATGCGTGAATAATGTGTTTTGTCTTAACCCAAACAATGTGAAACATACAAAAATGCAGGATGCGCTACAAAGTTGTAAAGGAATTCAAAGCCTTGTTAATAAATTTTCTTTGAATGTAATACTTCTTGTACTAGACTATAACTAATACGTGTTTTTCGAAGGATTTGTCATCAAAATTCACAATCATCATCATTGCATTGCAGTACATTATTAGCTCACTGAATATATACAAGAATAAGACAGATAAGCTTTTAGAACCATCCAAAGCAAATACAAATACCAGTTACTTTCCGGTAATGGTACATTGCAAACTGATTTCCAAGCCGAAAGAATTTTCCCTTAGGACTAATGGAATCTTGGTAGAGATATGAGCGAAATGTTGATGACTTCTTAACAATACACGCAGGAAGACTGGTTAAAGAATCAGAATTCTCTCCGTGAAATGACGCGGTTTTTGAAATGATAAATGACCATTTTACCAAGGTACCATTTACTCAGAGCACAGGAGATGGACAACTGTTGCGTTAATTAGGACACACACATATACAAACAGGTTTCTGTGAACTTTGTCCTTCATTTTAAATTGTTGAATACCTTATTTTCACAATCACTGCCAATAACGCAAATATTAATTGTTTATTATCTTATAAAACACTGTTTAATGATAATAATAATGTTGATAATAATAATAATAATAATAATAAATTCTTTATTTATAGAAGGTAACATGTACAGAAATATGAAACGAATATTCATATAACTTTGTAAAATCATGGCCTTCGGGAAAAAATACATAAACAAGTACATGAAAAAATTGAAATTTTAGAAGGCCTCCGATCAACAGTTCATATTTATTGGCGAGTAATGGGGTTGTTAACCACAATTTGACCAAATATCATAACAGAAGAAATGTTTATCCTGCTAGATTTCATTCCAAACATGCTCTTCATCATTCGGGGGAGGGGGAGACAATATTTGCAAATTACAAGTTTATAAGCGATACTTAAATAAGACAACGCTTGAAACACTTACCTTCCTTGTTCGCCTCAAAACTATCGTGCGCTGCAGTGTGTTCCACGTGATATACAATCATTCGACTGGAGCCAACCACGTGGTGCAAATTCATCTTCTCTATGGCGGCTTTAAATGACAACTCTTGAGCGACATTTTCAGGTTCGAATAACCCAGCTGAAGTAAAAGGAAAATCTCGTGAGACTCCGTAAACATAAAAACACATATCTCATTAATTTCTTTCTGTTTATATGATATAACAAAGCCAAGAAAACCGTGTATATATGTGCGAGCTTACGTGCTTGTGTGCTTGGTCTCAACAGACTTTACGAATAATAGTGAAGAGTGATTGAATAATTGTGTCAACCTCTGTATCGTGGAAGTCGCAGGTTCAAAAGCGGAATGGCTCAATATCTCAATCAAACAAAAGTTAATGGACCTTTTGATAAGCTTTTTCATCTTCTTAACATTTTACTTTATGTAAAATTGTATTGTTTTCAGTACATAAGAAGGAAACATCTTCCCTGTTGATAGATTGTGATAAACATTTAACATATTAAAATATGTACAAAGAAACGCACATTTGCCGTTGTAGCTTTCACATACAAATTCAGGCATATGTTTTCCCGATAACACTGCTCCAAGCGACACATTCTATAAATACTGATTATATTTTCATTTAATACGGTAATTCGATGCTGTCGTGATGAATATAAACCAAATTATAGTCATATAGAAATTCTTATTGTACCATTAATGTAATCCAAAACATAAAACATAACCAATTGTAATTATTGACATATGCAAATGGCCATTGAAAAAGGTAATTGAATTATTTGTAATATAACATCAAATATATAAAACAACTCCTAAACCTTAATGAACGAGAACACATATTTGTATTTACCTTCCGAACACCTTTTAATAATCGGTAAGAGACGTATCAAAGCTTTCATCTCTGAGTACAAAAGCTCCTAATTTGGATTCCTAATTAAATATAAACACTGCAAAGATGAATAGCAATAGACAGCTGTAATGAATGGTCTTTTTTTCATTTAAAGGGATATTAATTTGACAGCTGGCTAGGATAACAGCTCTCACGTGACCAATCTGTCATTTTGAATATATAATATTGACATGAGAAAAGGCGATAAAAGTAGTGTAGGTTCATTACACTCGTCTACAATTGGTGTCTTTGTAAAACAAGTTGGACTATTCAAGCTGGCATCTGAATGCATGCATTCTGCTTTCAGATAACTTTATTATTTTGACCTTTAGCTGTTAGCATGCTGCAGTGCTGGAAACATTAATAACTAGATGGTTGTTTTTGTCACAAAACATATGTCTCCCCATGGCAGTTTGTCAATGATTGTAATACTGAAACAGGAAATTAAAATAAAACAAGAAAGCGCGGAAATGACGCCGTAGCAGGTTTCAACGAGCCTGTAGAAATCGTAGAATTAAAAAAAGAGTTCTAAAAAGTAAAAAGAAGAAAACACAGTCACCTTGACTTTTTAAATCTTATTTTAGTAACAGAGACATTGACCTTGACCCCTCCCGCCTAAACAAAATTAGTTTGTATATGCTTGGCCTTTACCTTAGAGACCCGAAGTGCAATCCCAAGTTTCCTCTCCACACAGTCTACGTATTGACTATTAAAAAACAAAACGCGGACATATAGCAAAGAACAGAAAAACGACAGCCTTATGTTCAGTATTCGTAATTATTAAAAGCGGACTGGATATCCCAACTTTACTAGGAATTTATGTACATTCATTCCATTTTCCTTTGCAGCATTTGTTAATTAACATAATCATAACAAATGTATACATTTTACTTTACTACAAACAGGAAAGACCATATTTGTATTTGTACAAATTAATGCTAGATTAATAGTAAGTGTATACAAAATCAAGTGGGCTAAGAGTGTATGAATACGTAAATGTATTCAGAGTAAACATAATTACTTAAGCGTATTGAAAGGTAATTGAATTTTGATTAACTACAGTCAGTATATATGTTTAATTTAAATATTCAAACTCAGTCCTTGAGTTTTGATATTAACAAACATAAATGCTGCACGCGGATGATTAAAACTGAAAATAGTGTTTCCTTTTTATATGATCTACGGGGACAAATTTGATCCTGGTAAAAACAGTAATGTAGTATCCAGTTAGAGACATGCTGAAAAGGGGCAACTGCTTATACATTTTGTGATTGTCTAGGATTCAAGCTGACCACTCCAACTAGTTCGACTGCAGGTGAACAAATAAATTAGAAATGATTGCGCAATACATCATGTGTGAATGAGGAGTGTGAGTGAGAAGGTTTCAGGTCCAAGATAATTATATCTTAGCACTCAAACTACCCTAATAAATCATGCGAAATAGCCGCTTATTAGAGTTGGGCAGCGATCGAAGCAATACAGTGTTTATTTTTACTGCGCAACAACGCCAATCTTCGTAACGTTGGACACTAACTTTCCCTACTTACTCCTACAAACTTATGCCTTAGACTAGCATGAGTGCTCATGTATTTTATGTCTTCATGGACATTTAACAGCATTTTCAGAATGTCTCTTTCCTTTGACTTTACAAGATGTTGAAATGGACTTGAATGGGGAAATATATTTGATAGAGATATTTTTCTAAGAGAAAAGGGACTTCAAGAGAAAAAAAGATCTCGAAATGTTCAGACTTTTTTTACTGGGTGTGTGACTTTTTGCACTGACGCCAGCTTAACTAAACAGGAATGAATGTAATAGCGCTTTGCACACTAAATCTACTTTTTCTAAATATGGAAACTGCTACTTGAACAAGATATTTGTTCTTGGTCAGACTTTGAACTAAACATAAATCATTTCAATTCAGATTAAAGGGACATACCCTATAACTGATGTTAACTTAATAACATCAAAAGCATAAATAATATAATCTTTTAAAGTAATATAATTTAACCTAAAGTTTCAGCTATACATTCCCAGCCATTATCGATACAATCAGCGGTTTAAAATATACTGCAGTACCGTAAACTGTTCAATAATATATGTAGAGTTGTTGTTATACAATTAATGGGTGGATGCGATGTATTACAGACAGCCTCTATATTGATTAATTGTTATAAAATGAGGCATTTTTTCGCCGTAGGCTCTTCTTTGAAATTGTATTTATTTATCATTCTGCGTTCATTGAACACATAATCTATGTTTCGAGAATATAATCTGCTAGATATGGGGAGTACCTCTTTAACATCTGAACACGTTTCAAGTGAACATTGAATGAAATGTTGTTGCAGTAACAAGTTGTTTGCATAAATGTTACTACCACCGTCTTGGTACTAGTTACTGAAACAAATATCATTTAAATATACCAACCAAGATACATGTATCCAACCAAGATACATGTATGTAGCTTTATTTTACGATATTTAATGTATTCATGAAATGACGGTCTGAATACACGAGCAAACGTCATTCAAACTTCTTACAAGCAAAATGCAGTTAAACCACTTCCACATTGTATATAACATAAGTTCTTCAAACATTGTACAAAATCCATAACAACTTGTCTTGAGTAATGCAAAGGTAACTAATGCAACTATTGAAATAATTATCTAAACATCTGAACAGAACACCTGCATCTAAGATCCATGCCTTCGAAATGATATTTAAAATGTACTTATATTTAATACATCTCATCGGTACAAACATTTTGTGAAGTATTGTATAATAATTTCGTAAGATTCTATGAACAGGTGTCAAATAAAATGCCTTTTTCAAAGATGCAGTAAATGATGAAGTAAAACGCAAAGTTAACACTATTTAGTTCGTGTCATTTATAAAAGTCTTATTCTATTCATAAATAAAGAAGTAATCTGCATTAATTTTTGACAAAGATTAGTTTTGTTCTTGACCGTCTGAAACTCATTTTAATTCGACTTTTGGCCGCTATGTTAACCAATACAAAAGAGCTATAGGGACTTAACGGTCAAATAACCATTTTCACCTCTTACCCTTCTGGCTGTAATTTGTTTTGCCAATACACATCCGTGCAGTCTTATCATCACCGCCAACATCCGGAATTAAGTAAGTAATTTTTTAAAACTATTTATACTGTTCAAATTAAAGGACAAACATGTCCAATTTAGGAACTTTTCAGGGTAATCACGATAAGAGTTAAACAATTACAAGAGCCCGGCATACAAATGTTCTCTAAGTTCATTAATAGATACAGTTTTTGACAAAGTACTGGTTTGATTCAGAATGGCTATAGAGCTTCAATATGTCCGAAATTTCCGTTTAAAAAGATACGATCTTTCCGGTAGCGATGCCCTATCTTTGCCCGAGTAGCTTCTACTGCTTTCGAGACATATCCTTCACTACCTTACTCGACATCCTTTGCTGAAGTGAAGTGTACATGTATTGTTGTTTTATCTTACAGACTCATTATTTGAAACAGAGTGTAACGAATTTTATCATAACCATACTTTCCACCAACCTCTAAATAGAAAAGTGATGTGTTCCATGTACAAAGATGTCTGTAAGCTAGCGTAGATCGTCAACTAAAAGCTATATCTAATTCTTTTCACTGGTGATTTCTAATTTTCGAAGGTAAGATTTGAGAAATTACGGGGGCAAACTGGCATTCTCAATTAGAATCTACATTTTGATTTTCTCCTTTCTTCTATTTTGTAATTTTCTTCCCACTAATGTCTTACCAAATCATGTCTCCTTGTCCCCCCCCCTCCCCCACATCACATACAAATGTAGACGGTCGAATCCTATTAGGAGAAGAAAATGTGCAATTTTTCAGAAAGGGTGACGCCTGTGCTTGGACCAATTTAAACCCTACTTTCAGTTTAACCGCCCACCTCTTTTTACAACACAACATCTAACACATAAATTAGCCTGTCGTATTTTGCAGTGGCAATAACACACACGTGTAGGTGTTCGAATGATATGAAAGGGCATTAACCACTTTAACTAATATTCCGAATTCTCTTCAGCATCTCTGTTTGCTAGATACATATTTTCGTATAGACTTGTTACTAGTGTCATAAAGATTGCTGTTTTCCCCTATGTTTTCCAGTTTATTTCCTATGCCTTTATTTTTTATAGGCTAATTTCAATACTGATTCTAAAACTGCAAATATTTATATTGATAGGAATACAGTAATAGCATTTCAAGACACTGCTATATTCTATTCTATACTTGCACATTTATGCACCATATAATAGTGCTTTTAATTCCTAATAGAAAATGCATACCTGATGGTTATACCATTGCTCTTTTACAAAATCATAACAAAAGTGTCGGCCAATTAAATTGCCGTAACATTCAATTTGTTTCATAATGCTAACAACTGTTTCTTAGAATTGATTTAAGACATTTAGTTGCTTCTAACGATACTTAAAGTGTGCTTCTTTCTGTACGGTCCATTTGAATAGGACGTATAAATGTCGCTTTAATATACGTTTCAGGACGATTTGTTAATTTCATTCCCAAAATCTCTATATTGTTCACTGGAGCCTTTCAAAAGTTATTTTCACTTCATTTCGTGAACGCAGTATCCCGATTTTTTATGCAAATTCATTTTATCTTGATTGCGACGAATGTTTTAAGTGAATCCACTCACTCCTTGTGGAATTAGACCTGATGCCGTTTAAAGAAGTGTGTTCGTGTCGCAAGCTAGATTCCAACCCGCATGACCCTCGAGTTGAGTTATTGAGTCTTTAGCTGCCTAAACTTTTACTTAATGTTTCACGATAAGCGGTACGTACGACTATGTAAGGACAATACGTCAGGTATATCGATATGTAATGGACATAGCAGATCAACGGGAGAGGGTAGTTCGTTTTTAAATCAAATGTCTGCATGTTTGAAATGAGAAGAGAAAACTTCATTATATATTCCCCACAGGATGAGCTGTCAGTAAACTTTCCTTGTAGCAATTGTCTCGAGACCTATACGTCAGACCTATGCGTCAGACCTATACGTCTACGAAGTTTCCTAATTAAGCCGAATTGCAGGAAAAATTAAATACAGAGACGAAAAGAAAACTGTTTATCATCTTGACAACTAATTAAGTATTATTACGAACAAAAATAATCCAATCAAAATTAAATTGAAGAGGCATTGTTCTACCAGTGAATACCAGGCCATGTTGGTGTTCTAGGGTGACATTATTGCCATTGTGAGGACGTTATTAGATACAATAAACATGTGTTCGAGATTATACATCAAAAAAGGAAAACTTAAAAGGAATGTTTTAAATTATGTTGGAAATTGTGTTTTATACTTGAATAATGTTAACATTGTTATCAAATAAAATTCAATTAATATTCCTCAAACGTTTTTCGTTGAATAGACAGGCACAATATTTGCTCAAAGAGTAATTAAATCACTCTTAATAGAAGAGCTAATTTATCCAACAGCTCCTAAACCTTTATCACCGAGAACATATATTTGTATTTCTCAGAATAGGTCCTAATGATATATCAAAGGCTTAATCTCTCAGTACAACAACTCCTTATTTGGGATACTAATTAAATATAAACAGTGCAATGATAAATAGCAATGGAAAATTGACATGAATGGTCGTTCTTCTTCATTTGAAAAAAATATAGGTGTAACAGCTGGCCAGAGAACACAACTATCACGTGGACAATCTATCATTTCAATGCTGCTCGCTCCCAGATTTTGATAAAAAAAAACTTAAGTTCTTCAAACAGTATGAAAATAACATATTTCAGAACATATGTACAGTCGAATACGCTTACAAATTATAAAGGGTTACAAACGCTTTTGAAATTATTATAGTGTAGCGGTAAAACATAGCTTAGGAACATTTGCTACATATTTTTTCAATTCCTACCTAGACTTTTTGTTGTGTTGTTGATTCTAGCGATCACTTTTACATTTTATATTTTAGTATTTCATTTTGGAGAACATTGTTTTTCTCCAGCAACTGTGAATGAGCAGGTTGAAAGAATATATTTAAAATCAAATGAAAACGAATGTTTTGTAGTGACAAACGTCGATAAAAATAAAAAAATAAATATCAATAAAATCATGTACAATTCGTGACTTCACATAAAAAATGAACTCTCTGTCTTGATGATATAAACCTGTATGTCTTTCAGATTAAATTAAAGACTGTAAGCATGCTGCAGTGCTTAAAGCATCAATAATGTTATCCCGGAATCGCCGGGAAGCCATCCTGGTTAACCATCAGTGTAAATATTTAGACATGCAATCTTTCTTGATGCAACGATAAGTCTGTTTTTGTTCTTTAGATGAATACGTAACAGCTTGTGCATGCCGCATAAATCATTTTTGCTGAGACAAAAGTACAAAGGCGAAATGTTTTATTTATGTTTTTCATATTTGCATCTCTACGGCATTCGTGTTCAGGTCCTCTAGGTTTTCCAAGGAGATGTTTCTCTTATATGCATTTGTATCTTCAAGCGCCGACAATTTAATTAGACAGACGTGTTTCAGATATAAAGCTGCACGTGCTGTGGTCTTTTTTGCGCGTTAAGACCCAGAAATGCTACCATTGTATATTGGAGTTTCAATATCATATACATCTCCAGTTGAATTCTGTTAAAGCACATAATTAGCTAAAGCCATTTACAGTAATTTTTTACCTTTGAGAGACCTTTTGGGAAACAATAATAGGTGTCTGAGTAAACTGGTTTACAAATATTATTTTCATTCACATGTGACTGTTGAACTTTAAACTTTTTATTAATTATATGAAATATAATAGTATGGTTTTATGTATTGTACATAAATAGATACGGTTCAAGCATCTGTATCTTCAAGATACGTGTTTCTTAAATAAAATGAAATGACAGTAATTTAGAGTAACTTCAACGTATAATGACAAACTAAAAACAAACAAAGCGACAAACATAAAAGACGCATGGAAATGTGGTAAGAATTATAAATATAGTAAATCGAAAGTATCTGAAGTCGTAGTTCGTAACATTTTTTTCAAAACTTACTTGAATTGGGCTAAATATACTATAATTATGTTCTACCAGCAATAAATACACATTCCCTCCATTTTCCTTTGCAACATTTGTTTGGTCCTCTATTAAAAATTTAAAGCTTACTTAACCATAAAGTTTATGGAGTTTAAACCATATTTATACAAATTAATGCTAGTTTAATAGTATGTGTATACAAAATCAAGAGTGTTAAAATGCATGAATACATATAAGAACACAGTGGACAAACATCAGCCTGTAAGCGTATTACAAGGCACTTGAAATTTCAATACAAATACTTTTAATTAAATACTTGTTCTCCGTCCTTTAGATGTTAAGACATACAGATTTGCTGAAGCTAACACATATGAATTACTGTTTTCCTTAAATCCATGTTTTTCGTGTTTTAGTGTCTATAAAACAATGATACAGTATGAACCTATATTTCGGCATCACGTCGATGGTATTCAAAAATAAGTCATTGCTAAGTATAGGTATTTTGAGTTTAAATTTGTTTGTCCAGCACTAGTTTCCTAAGTCAAGTGATTGATCAATCAAACTGACCACTTAAACTAGTTCATCTGTAAACAAACAAACGAATTAGAAATGATTATGCAATACATCATGTGTGAATGATAAGTGTGGATGAGAAGGTTCCAAATTCCAGATAATTACATCCTAGGCATTGGCCCGAACTGCTGTAATAAATCATGCGAAATAGCCGCTTATTAGAGTTGGGCAGTAATGATAAACATGTGATCTTATGTTTGTTTTGTTGTTACAGAATCGTCGAATATCATGAAATCTCAGCAATTTTAGATACTAGTTTCATATTTCCCTGAATCAGAAAACCGTTCATTTGTAACAGAAATAGACATATTTGTTATATATTGGTATTTTGCACAATAAATCTACATTTTCTAAAAGACGAAGCTGGTAATTGAGCAAAACTTTTATTCTTTGCCAAAATTTATAACAAGTTTAATATTGCGTTTATTTACTTTAGTTTATCATTTGGCATATTACAAGTTAATTTAGTGTCTGAGCCATGCATAATACACAAATTAGTGAAAACCTCATATTAAACTATACGTAAATTACATTTAAATTAATTCTATGTTGTACCATAGATGATTTCTGATATTTATTGTATGCATTTCATTGCTCTGATTACAAGACAGAAAAGTAACATGTCAACCTTCCTTACACAAACATGACAGAAATTAGCATTTTCAGCACTTGTGGAAATGCTCCTTGAAACTTTTCTTGTTTAACACAAAGAAAATAAGTATAAAAGTTGAATTATTTACATGTGTTCGAATATATATGAACAGACTTGCACCTGTACCTTTAACCAATGCCTTTTAAATAGAATCTTAAATATGTTTTCCATTAAATACGTATTCTATGTGCAAAATAGCAGATTTATTTTTGAAGAATCGCATCCTGATTTCATCTTGTCTATTCACCTGCCTTTCTGTAATATCAAACTTTGTGTCATTAGATACACCGTTCAGTATACATGTAGTTATACCATATTCTGATAACGTCTCATTGATAAATCAACATCAACTACAGTTATATTAGGAATGAAACTATGATAAAGGGCAGAACTCTGTTGCCCGTCGAACTAAAAATACTTCATGAAAATATAAAAAATTACATTAAAACATTAATGATTTATATGCTTATATGGTTAAAGATATGGTGTTGTTAGTCAGTTTCGATTGGTCGGTGGCAGACTACTTTAGTCGATAAAAGAAATAAGTTATGTCGACGTAAGTTATGTTTTATTTGACTCTGAACCGCTGTCAAGTACAATAGCAGATCATTTTGGACGTTACAGTAACTGTCGTAAGAGCCTGTAAATACTAATGAAATTTTTAAAAAAGGCTTACAATCAAATACGGTGATTCCATTATGAAGAAATAAAGCTTTAGACAAAACACTGCATCGTGTTTTATACAATAAATAGGTTTTAAAATTTATTTAAACAACAAATACAGAAATATGCTACTCGCAGATTTCACTTCCATGACATATTTGTCTGTAAGATATTAACTGGAAACTCTCGGAATGATGGCATTGGAACAACGGCCAAATTCTTACTAAAATGAAACATAAATATTTGGTTTGGATCAGAAATACGATGATAAAATACCACGTAATCTAAGTTTATAATAATTTATACTGTTTATCCAAAACCTGTAAATCAACACAATCACTTTTTAGAATAAATTGGAGTGAGATATTGGTCATTAACTATGAAGCTTAACTTATGTCTTCGCACAGATTCACAGCATTGATGATACTCAAGTGTTGATGCAAGTGTTCGTTGTTATGTAAATAAAATAAGATCTACTTTGAAGATTGGGACTAAACAAAAATACAGTAACCATATCCTGGAAAGATTTGACAGCTCTTTTTTACTTATAGGGAATTACCTAGATATCCAAAGGCATGCAACATGCAAAAACTGCTGCTGCTGATGTAAGAATATGTTATTGAACGCAGATGATAGAATACTTCAATCAGAAAAGAAAGAAACTATCCATTAACTTTCACCGTTTATATAGAAAAACAGAAAAAGTCATGTGATTAAATGAATATTCTCTAATTACGTCCAGATGGAAATAAAATAGTATGTAAGTGTTATGAGAACTATAAATCTAAGTTGATCTGGAATTGCCAAATTGCTTCTATGTGCTCAATTTTTCCGACAAGAACTCCTGTAGCGAGGCCCTACATATGTCTAAGTAGCCAATAGAAGCTCTTATCACCGAACGTTATTCGCCACCTCAGTAGCTGGACGCATTACATAGAACTGTGCTTTTGGTTAACATTTAAAACCTCTACACTACCTTTAGATACAATAGTAGTTATGTTTACCTACGTATATTATTTTAGCGCCTGTTGCCATATTAATATCGTTTGTTTTGAAGGAGAAAGATTTCTGCACACAGTTCCAATGAGTGTTGCAAAATCGACGAATTATGTTTTACTTTGCATTGGAAATAAGAGAGATAGGCAGTTTGAAGCCCTTATGCACCCCCATAAACCTTAAATATCTTT
>JAUMHA010375778.1:0-12885 GCA_032359765.1 Saxidomus gigantea
AGACCTGGGTGGTCATTTTGTCGAATCACTGAGATTTCAACATAATACACATACTTTTCTTTGTGTTCCAAACACTTCCTGTAAATTTTAACCCGACAATCTTCATTATTTAGTGTCTTGCATAAGTTAATGTACTTGCCATTGAAACAACTGTCACTTAATTTTCGCTTAGTAGTGGACCTTTAACAACTATAGGAGGGCTTTATGCAAAGAACATCCCTGCCAAGTTTCATCCTCATTAGCCAAGTGGTTTCGTTTGAAGGAGAATGTGAACGAACGACGTACGTGTACTACGTACGACGGACGCCGGACGTTGAGCGATCCTAGTAGTTCACTCCGGTACTTTGTGAGCTAAAAAGTGACCACACATCGAGACTTTGTCAAATGTAACGAAGCTTTTGAATAGTCAAATGAACATAATAATGGCACCATTTACTGTTTCAAAGTGAATTACTCTTCGATCAACAGACAAATCACGCTCACTCTTATTTTCGCCCGACTACCTCCGAAAAATATGTCGCATTGTCACGTTAACATTTTAGCCCCGCCCAGGGAAAAACGCGACAAGCAAATTTATCGCATTTTCTTGCTTTGTCTGTCGTCCCACCATCCAAAAACAAGAAAACATGACAAATTAGTACTGTAGTTTATTACGTTGTTGTATTCTCATTTTCGTCCCGACATTTGCAGCTTGTCTTTTTGTCGCTTTTTGTATTCAACCCCGCCAACATACCAAGCGAAACGCGATAAATGAACAGTGTTCGCCTTTTCGGGTTTTCGTCTCTTGCCTCACAAAGCGAAAACATTTATCGTTTTCGGGTTTTGTGTTCCGGTAGCACTACACGAAGGCGAAAACCCGAACATCGATAAATGTTATCGCTTGGTGAGGCGAAAGGCGAAACTGTTAAAAACGTATTAAAAATATTTCTTGCGTTTCGAGTGACGTATTGGAATACAAGACGCGACAAAAGGACAAGCTGACAAAGTGCGAACTCAACAACGCGATAAACTACTGATTTGTTGTGGTTTTTCGTGGCGGGGCGAAAATGCGAGCGTGTAAATGCGACATATTACTGAATTGACACGTTTTCGACTCGGTTGGTGAACAATTGTTGCATGGCGCTCTATGTTTTTCGTGTTTTGCATTAAAGGCGACACGGCAGAAATCAGCCACTATAAGTACCTCTACTTATGTCTATGCTTTCATTACCAATCCGTTTTGCACGTTGTTCACTTTTATTTCACCTTGTGTTGCCAAACTTCATATGGCCAACTTGATAGTGACGCCGGATAACAAAATGAATATATGCGTTTTGCTTTTGTATCTCGGACCACTACAGTTCTATTTTCTTTATCCCTGTAAGGGTCTGTATTCTCTTTCTAACATAACTCGCCTGTTAAAAGTACCGAATTCAATGGTGATACCCTTTGTTGATAACTTGTTCATAACCTTTAAAATACAGACAAGGACAGTAAAAATATTGTATGTTGTTCAGAATTCAATATGTTCAAAACAACCGATTACTTTTCTATATTTATATATTCTTAAGTTGTTCTATTCTATTTTATTTGTAGACCGAGCATTGAGAATATCAAGGAGACGACTATGGCACATGTTATCAGAGGAACAACCAACCCGCTCAAAGACAATGAAAAATCTCAGTATTTTCATCGAGCAATGGAGTTAAACTTCAGTTTTGGCGCAGAATGTCTGAGGGAATTGACTAAAAAATATCTGAAAGACAAAAACGTTACAGTCAAAGACCACTTAAATGAACCTTTCGTAAAGCGGGAACTAAGTAAACTGCATTTGTTTCCAGATCAAAAGCAAATACTAAATAACCAAGACCCAAATCTTAGTGCCATGGATGTAACATTACTTGATATCCTGCTGCTAAAAACATTTCCACATGAACTGACACCTTCTGATAAATCATGTATCGAGAAGATTAACGAAAAACGGACTCAACTGTCCCATTTAGCACAGGCAGAACTCGAAGACAATACATTGTTCAACGAATACAGTCAACTGATACTAGCAATATCTAAATCTATAGACAGAGCGTATAACGATAATATGGTAACGTGTATAAATGAATTACGTAGAAGGGAACTCGTTCGTATATGTAGTGATGTCGACAAAATTCAGATAAACAATGAAGTGTACATGCTTAAACTAGTGGAAGCCTCCAGCAGAGCAGAAGGTATTATGTTGCTGCTTTCTGAAAGCCGCTAAGCATATTTTTAAAAGCGATAGTTCAACAAAGTTAATGTTTAGGTTTCCTTTAAATTTTGAGTTTTATGCAGTTTAGAAAACTCACTGTTTTTGTTTATGTCTAATATGTGTCAACGTTTTTGTCCGCCGTCCATTTGAACTAACATGAGCAGCGCAGTACCTGAAAAAAGTGATAGAATTAATACAAAACATGTCATGTACTGACGTTAGCATAGCTCTTTATAAACTTGTTTTTTATTTCCTTACGAAATAGCTAATAATACTGGCAGTTTTTCTCCCACGAATAACATCTTCTTTGGGTCATACAGTAAAATCGTGTTTTGTCCTTAAATAATAAGTCTCATTAGAAAAGCAATAGTCTTTCAATTTGTATTAATACATCAATTGCCCGTATTGATTAAATAAACATTGCAATCTCTTTTTTAAGTTGACCAAGACAGTCAATGGCGGATAAAGTATGGTCTCACAAAGTGGACCCGGCAGTTATCCATAGGATTAGAGGTCACCGACTTCTTGAAACTTTTAAAAAGTGAAGGAGTTGTCAGTGATACAGAGAAAAGAAATTTCGAAATGGAATACTCATACGAATGTCAAATGCGGTTGCTTATTTTGCACATGGTACAAACTGGAACAAAAGATGCCCTGTATAAAATGTGTCATTGTTTGAGACAAATGTCACCTATACTGGCAAATCTAGTTGAAGGTTCTGACTCAAATGGCCAAGAGATAGGTATTGTATGAAAAATAATTATATTGTCTTATATATGCCTGATGCTATTGTATACAACACCTGTTTCAATTCACACTCTGAGACATGCAGCTGTTAACAGACACATTGTGGCAGCAGTTGTTAACACAAATATATAACATAATTGATTTTGCAATACTGTTCTTTTATTCAGTTATTTCTGTGAATATACATGCTCATGATTGGCACCCCGCTAATCTGTAATATCTCATTAGTTTTATATGTTACTCGTGAAAAAGTAACTACGGATTTGATATACATAGACCTACATAATGTTCTTTGTTTCATTTCCATTACAGAACAATATTTGAGTAAGAGGGCGAAGACAAAAATAAGAAGCGCTCTAGAGGCCGCTCTGATTGAGCGAGCGAACGAAAGTGTTCCAACGGAAGATATCCACATCTATTGTGAAAAGACGCTCAAAGACCGATTTGAATTCAGTTTGATACGGAAATGTTTACTTAAAGAATTTAAACATGCTCAGAACACGTCAGATGATTCACGGTAAGCATTATCTTTCTATTTAGAATTTCCTCAATAATAGAACTTAACGAATATGCGAACGATCATCACTAGCCAATATCGTATGTTTCGATGTAGCCCGTTTCTTCTGTTCCATTTATCTAGCGAGTAAGTGCTGTTTTTTTCTTACCGTTTGAAAGTATAATTGCATACTAAAGTTACAAAGTATTTTGCTGATTGTTGACAGGTATGCAATATAACCAGATCTTTCCCTATGAAAAACCGTTTGAAAAATAGTGTGCTAGATATGTCTCCTCTCAAAGTGCAGATCTGAACTAGTGTATGTTGTAAATTACAGAAATTAAATTTAATAACTGCATGAAATGTACTTTTAGATTATAAGAATCACTTTTATTTTGTCGCACTGATTGATATATAAATTCGTATGCGACGGGAAGTTTCATTTTAAGTAAATATGTAAGTTTGGTTTTGCTAGAATACTTAAATGAGCAACAAGCATTTTCTAAGATCACTTTAGTCCTAGAACACATGATGAACTTCAAACTGATAAAAAATATATCTCCTCTTTAAACAAACAAAACATTGTAAACTAGCTTGGTGTGCTTTAGGCAAGCCTTATATATATCATAAGATAATACAAACAATTTCCAGGAAAAAAGGTATGTATCTAAATGGTTGTAAAGAAAAATGAGAGGAGAAATTCGATTTTTTTTGTACAAATAAAACATATTTAACTACATGTATAAAATGCATTGTTTCTACTTTGCAAGAAATTGCTCGAACATTTGTTTCAGCTTCTTTGGTGTAGCTTGGATGACGCATATTGCAACACAATTTTCCAAAGACGATTCAGTTCAAGGTAATTCTTTTGTATATTTAGTCACGTGTGGTTTACTGTACGCTTTATAGCAGATATTTCTTGATATGTTTTTTATGAATGGCTTAACATAATAATTACAATAATATTTTACAGGTATCTATTACTTTTTTGTCAATATAGATCTTTTAAAAGGTTATGTGGAAAATGTTCTTTTGAATTTTTATGAGCGGTAAAGTTTTATAAAAATGTTAAGAATACCTCTCTTTTCTAAGAACAAATCCGTAACGACATTACTAAAAATATATTACTTGTAGAAGAAGATAATACAGACCTGCATGATCTTTCGTGTGAAGAGTTTGCACAATATACTGGAAATTTGTTTCAAAGACGAAGAATGTCCCTTGGAAACATATTTAGAACTGCGGTAATTGAAGAAAGTATATCAGCGACTACTTTTGTAGATATGACAAATGAGCAGTTGAAAAATACCTTCACACCTTATTTAGGTTCAATCAAGTATGGTGTAGGCATCGAGATGGATCTAAAAAAGCTGCAATGTTCAATTACAAATTCGGCCACAAATGTTAATCCCGCTCAGACGAATACAGAAATATTACGCACTTTTGAAAAACCGGTGGAAAATAGACATTATAAAAATGCTGTAGTTAGACCCGCTGCTGGGAATTTACTTGTACCTCAACATGTATTTATCCATCTTCCAACAAACAAAATGTACACCAATCATTTCATTGTCAAAGAAGTTGTTCGTTTCACCGCTGCTTGCATAAATGGAAGGAAGAACGGTACAATATATTTTGGTATTCAACATCTTCAACAAGGTTTTGGTAGAATTTTTGGAATTCCAGTGAACAATCGAATCCATATTAATTTGGATAACGAGATAAACAGGTCGCTGTCAACTTGTTTTGAAGAAAATGTGTCAGTAGCAAAGAGATGCGTTCGTCCTGTTCAAATTGTACCCGTAGAAGGTGAAAACGTTGTCATAGAAGTTGATATTGTACCATATTCAGTCCATTTGTCGGAAGAGGTCCTGCATGTCAAATTTCCACCAAAAGGTTTCCAGAGTCGAAAATGGTTCATTTTTGACTGTAATGAAATAGTACCAGTAAGTTCAACAAGACTAAATGATGTCCGTGAAGCCTGTGCACAGATATTGAAACAGCGCGCATATTTAGAGACAGAAAAACTAAAGGATGACACATACGATAATCATCTTCAAAGAAAACTGAAGCAATTGTTAACCCGAGGTAACAAGTACGTTACAGACGAGTTGTTGCCGATCATTATTTCAGGAAGAATATCTGGAAGCCCTAACGAAAATGAAATAAGAAAAGCTCTAAATATTGATCGAGCAGTCACGTCTTCTGAACTTGTACTAGATTTTGATTCATCAGTGGAACTTCGTGAAAAAGTCGAGGAAAACAAAATTTCGTTTTCAATTAAAACAGCTGAAAACGTCTTGCAAGGCAGCAAACAAAAGAACGAAATGGCTGATCAGCCTGAGCCACAGCAGACATGGCTTTACTGCAATGGAAATGACGAGCTTGAAAACCCGTTTATGCAATTGCGAGACTGGATGCGAGAAAGATCAGACGGTGTGAAGAAAGCACTTGGTCAGATGAGACAAGCTATACCAAAACATAGAGGGATTTTGGTATTTTTAATCTTCGACGTTCCAAGTCATTATCAAGCACCCTTGTTTGAAATTGCCCGAGAAGCACTCCTATCTTTATATAGAGACGAATGCATTGTAATAAGCGACAAAGAAGAAAACATCACTTACTTAAAAAACGAGGTTGCTCGTATGTTTGGTGAGTCTGCGGTTGATTCATGCTTTGTAACTGGTTTGGACTGGAATGAAATTTCTCGTGTGATGAACACAGTTTTTCGAGTCAATGCCGACGTTATTTGTAAGCTTCCATGTAGCAAAGGCCACTATGTAGAGATGACATTGAAGGAAAAGGATGATTTGAAGCTCACGGATATAGAGATATTAAGTGGTGAACAGTGTTTACACGAAGAAGAACGAATGCAAGACAGAGACAGAAGAATCAAAAGGATAGAATCTCAAGAAAACTTTTACAAAGGAGGTGATGTCACTTGGTGGAATTTTTATTATCAGATGCAGGTAGGCAAAAGGACTCTGTTTGACTTGCACAAAAGCGAAATTAAGGAAAAACTGTCAAACGAAAGAGGTGAGGGATTAATAGACGTCCAAGAGATTGAGCATCACCCTGGAGCGGGTGGTAGTACCCTAGGAAGACATCTTATTTGGGAGTTAAGTCAATTTAAAGGCGATCCAGATAGAGCTTACCGATGTTTAGTAGTCAATACTATCACAGATGAAACAGTCAATCAGATAGACAGATTTAGGACGTTCAAAGATGCAGACGACACAAAATCTTTCATACTCCTGATAGATAACAGAAGTGAGGAAGACGTGTTTTTGCTAAGGACAAAGCTCCATGCACTAGCATACAAGACTGCCACACCTGGAAAACTGTTTTGTTTGATCATCATTGTCATCAGGATCCCAATTACCTACATTAAGAAGAAGGGAAAACATTTGTTAAAGCACGAATTGTGCATAGAAGAACAGAATTGGTTTGAAATCAAATATAGAGACATGGAACAAAGGGGAGATATTGATGTCAAGACACTAATAGCATTCAACTTCATGCGGAATTCCTTTGATAGAAAGTATATACAAGATACTACACATGGATTAATGCAGGGAATTTCGAAAAAAGAACGTGACGTCTTAAAATGTCTCTCTTTGATTAGCATTTACGAAAGTGATCATCCAGTCCCACAAACTGTTTTCGACGAGATGATGAAAGACCAGTTTGACTTGGAACTTATTCTGCGCCAGCCATTTGGAATCGCTCATCACATGAAGGAATTAGAAAGTCTAGCTAAATTTACTCGAAGAACATGGAATGTAGAAATGACAGATGCTATGCATCTGCTGTTGACTAAGCGTGATCATGACAACTTCTATAACAGCGGAGTTTGTATTGTTTCTCAACTGTTGGCAAAAGCAATACTGGATTACATCATGAAAGCAGAAAATATGTCGCTAGAAAACATTGTTAATTTTGTGCTTGACTTTGCTGAAGAGCAGTCTACACTAAAAAACACGATGTCAAAAAAGTTTGTTAAGATTGTTTGTAGCTTGTTCAAAACAAGACAGTTGATGGACAGTGAAAAGGGTGATGCAAAACTAAAATTTTCAGACCTAATTCTGGAACTCGAACTGCCAGCCGGATCAGAAAAGGAAGAAGTCGCTTGGCAAAGAGTTGTGCGTGTCATGCAGCGATGTTTCGATATCACAGACGATGCTATGGTTGGGCAACAGCTTGCAAGGTTTAACATACATATCAAGGAGTTCAATGCAGCGGAAACAGCAATAAAAAGATCTTTGACTAAAAGACCACAAAGTTCGTATCTACTAGATACATACGGTCAGATTTTTAAAGCTAAAATGGAATTTCTACTTGAAACATGCCAGCTGTCTGAAAGTAAGATTCCGGATAGCAAGGCTGCAGAAATAATAGAACAGGCATTAATAGCCATTCAGAAATTTAAGGACGGACAGGCACTGTCAATACAACATGATGAGGACACGAATTGGAGTTGTTTCCAAATGGAGGTGAAGACAACATTGAATTTGCTGGAGAAATTTTCAAAATTTTTCTGTTACGTTAACAGGGAACACTTTTTGGACTTTCTAAACGACGCAGATTTTAAGATTGAAGGGTCCTCATTTGCGGACATACTGACACTTTGTCCGTCCCTCGATTCGATTCGTTTTGGAAGAGAATTTCAGCAACACGTAGATACGTCGTTACGAAGCCTAGAGGAAATTTTCTACCAAGTCAAGGGCCATGTATATGCCATATATACGGAAAACGAAGTTCTTCTTTTGAAATTGAGGGAAAGATTTGAGAGGTTTTATGGAAGCCCTGATAAAAGATCACATTATAAGTTTCTTTATGGTATTGGATTAAAACCCTTACAGATAGCAAAAGAGAAAACACCAGATATTCTGGAGAATAGAGTAAAGGAAGCCAAAAAAAACTTGCAACTCAAAAAACTATCAGAAGTAGATAAAAGAGATTTGATGGTTTATCTTGGCACGAGCATTATAAGTTTGTCAAATCAACCAGAAGGTTTAGAAAAGTGCAAAACTAGAGAATATAAACTGCTTTTGTCATATAGTACAGGACTATTGGGTAAACAGACGTCGCTAAAAATATCCGACAGACCGTACCTTGAATCATTTCTTTACTTCGCAATGTTGCATTGGCCTTTGCAAAGCAGGATCAAATTGAACTTGGAGGAACTCTCTGGACCAAAAACTTACATGCAGCACATGACTAAGTGGGAGTCTGCTTTTAACAACAATTTCTTCCTGAAAACGATGGATCAAGTTAGGAAACACAAACCTAAGAACTATTTTGTTCTTGCAAAAGGGTCGCCAGGAAATGATATTTTAGATTTGGAGTCAATTAGGAAGAAATGGGTGGAAAAGAAAAAAGACACTGGACGATTGCGAAAACCAGTATACCGAGACAACTTTTGGAAGGAAAGTTTTGTCGTTCAAAAGCTTGAAAGACTTGACGGCATCATGGACGAATCGGGCCATTATATTTTACACAAGGTAAGAATTTAAAAATATATACTAAAGGAAAGTAAGGTTTTTTAATATGCTCTTTTTGAAAAACAAATTTTTTAATTGACGTTATTGGAAATAATTCATAATGAGGTCTCATTTTGTGTCAGTTATTTTCTATATACTTTACATAATCGGTCAGTCTGCCTTTGATTTCCTTTCTTGTCACAACTATTTTGTTGATTCTTTTTAAAACCATTACATTGGTTTTTTCACTTCAGAATTATATAATTTAAGGAAGCATTGTTGCAGAATTCGTCTTGTTTTATTAACACTAGGCCAAAATGAAATAGTGTTAAAACTAGGTTACCAGGTTGCATCGTAGAAAACCGTTTAAACATTCAAACGATACATCGAATCATCAGGATAATTAATCAGAAACTTAGTCTTGATGCATTTTATATCAAGTTTAAAAGATCACTACTTTTGAAATTAGTTACTTAGGTAAGTCGCGGGGAACCTTGTTTACACTCTAAATACACCATCTTTTTTACCCAGACATGTTCAAATTGGACCGAACTTTGATATTTGAAACTTATACGTTGCGTTGAATACGAGGGCGACGGTTAAATTAATTGTACATGTAAGCCATGTTATCATTCTAGAGCTCAAATTACATTAAAGGATCAAGCTGAAATAGAACTTACATCAAATTCAGATTCTTATACTCTATAGTGTTGCAGATGTTCTTTGTTGAGTAGGGTGAGCGTTATCCTCCATAGTTGTACTTTGGTATGGCCTTTCGATTTGATTGGACTTTTTAAGATATTATTTGATATTATACAACAGCAGATACGTCGAAAGCAGTACTTATTGTATTCTTACGCTGACATCAAAGGGTATAACACAGTTTCATCTTTAGATCTTGCTGTGGAAAACCAAATGTAGCTTCTGTTTTACATTGATGTCTTAAAAAATGAAAATATTTGCATACAATAAATTGTACCTGTGTTTTACAAGCTCATCCATTAGATAATAAATACGTATTTGTCGTTAGTTAATGCCGCCATTATCTTTTCAGTTTCAATTATTGGTCTTCTTACCGGTCCGTTTCCAGACACTTGTATTAATGTGACCTGAATAGTTATTTGGTTTCTCACAGCGCAGATGACCGTTGCTTAAATCGATGATTTTATTTCTTTGTCACAGGTCGAATATCCACAGCATGGCACCCAAACATTTAAAATCAACACATATTACCCATGTACAACACTCAGCAACCGGCCAGTGACTTATGTATTAGGCTTTACGTGGAAAGGACCAACTGCCCTAGATGTAGATGAAACAGATTCCAAATGTATATATGTACCTTTTGATGGCATTAAATAATTTTATTCGGCTTTTCCTGTTCGAGCTTTATTTGCCTGTACTTGTCCATATTAAATGGTAATTTTGGTATCATCCGTCGTCCGAAATGAGCCGTATAGTACATGTTCAGCTTATTCTTAATCTGTTTATTATAGTAAGCCAATTTAAGAATAATTAACTGTAACATCACGCTTTTCTGACTAAAATCTGGCATTATCCAGAAATGAACTACATTCTTTTAGCCTGATGTTTGTATTGTCTACATTGTAAAAACATTATAACATCGCTTGTGACGTCGCTTGTGAAAGTATTCCAATACTTTGAATATATACTGACGCGAAAAAGAAACGCAGTGTAAACATTAGGGGAAGGTAGAGGTTTTTGCTTTTCAACGCTTGCCGTGCGTGACACGGTAGATTACACGCTTGAGTAATTTTAGGTCGATGAGCGCGTGCACAGTGACCGAGATAATTATCTGACCGATTTTCATACTTCTACAATTAGCCGTTTTGATATTATTACATATTTTGTTACCCTGCGTTTCTTTTTCGCTTCAGTATATACTCAGTCAAAACAAAATGTGTGTATTACTCTTTCCCGTGTAACTTTGTAACCTGTCGACAAATGTTTGTCAATTTTTGAACACAGAATAAGTACACTAATAGCATCCAGTTGCGCTCAGGTGTGGTCATGTTGACATTTCCATTGTCCTATAATTTGACGTGCGCTCTGATGCAATATTTTGCACGTGAACCTCGTGCTTCATTCGTTTCGTGCAATTTCAATGACGTATCAATATCTAGGACGTTCGTTTGAACTAGAAAACGCAAAATTTATCACGAATAGCGATGCCACGCCTGAGCAAACAAGCAAGACTCCAGGCAAAAGTGATGCTGACGACTGGAACTAACGTTGATGACGTTGCACGGCAGTTAAACTATTCACGCCTCAATGTTCAATTTCTTCAAACTGGAGACATTTCTGACAGGTCCAGGCTAGGTAGACATTTTTAGATGTTTGAATGGGACATGATTTCAATGACGTCATCAGACGTTACGTCAGGTCAGTGTGATCTCGTTTATTGGCAGTTATACGTCAAAGAGGTGATCACACTAGATATAAGCTAGTTTTAGGAGAAAAGCGCTGTGTTAAATATATCCTACAGTTTTTTGGTTACATTCTTTCAAATCTGCGAGTTCTAAAATTGACCCCTACCTTATAAATCATTGATAAAATTAACGTTTTTCTGCAAAACACATAAAAACATTGATGCCCTGATATGGACCATAAATTAACCTTTAATTTGATACCAAATATGCGTATGTGTAAACTATAGATTTTCGAACATAACATGGTTGTCTAAACCCTATGCACACATTCTTACACGAGAAAGAGTTATGCACACTTTCTTTTTGACTGAGTAAATATTATTAAATTGCCCCAAATAAAGTGTCGGTGTTTCTAAGTAAACGTTCTATAATATTGCCTCTTCTACAGTAAAAAGAAACGCAAATCAACGTGTCGAGTATAATGCTAAGAAATCTAGCAGTATTAAAACAGAAGACAATGGTGCTGATTTGGACAGTTCTCCAACACTAATTATGGGAGCTACCGGAAAAACAGAGACTTGTCGGGTTGTCGGCGCTGATACGAGGATTGTAGATTGGGGATTAGGTACACCACAAACTGGAGAAGGCATACAGACACTTACTACAGGGGAAGACGAAGATACTACTTCCGGTAATTATAGTAAAAATAATAAGTCAATTTATAAATTATGTTTAAATTATGTTTAAATAAAATTTAATGGCATTCCAGTACTATGGAGACCACATACAGAAACATGTCCGGAATGACGTAAACAATTTACATGATATTTTACTTATTTCTTTATATTAAAACTTCATTATATGAAAAGTTAAATATTGTTAGAATTGTGTTATTATACAGGGTATACGAGTCGTGGAACGGTTTAGCGTCACAGTGTCAAATATTAGTCAAAAATTTAACTAAATGATGTAATTGTGAGAGGCATAAATAAATCAAAACCTTAATATATAAAAACTAGTGGGTTACTATACAGGTGTTAAGATTTCAACTTATTTATAAGCTGTTCCACATAGTACATTAGGGCTCAAAATATCATAATTTCTGTCGAAAACACCGGCATTATTCAGAAATAAAGTACACTCATTTTAGACTAACTTTATTTCATTAATTGTAAAATATTATTCTGTCGCTTGTATATTCAGCGTTATGACTTATTGGTGACTGATTTCTATTTTTATTGAAATCAGATTACATAATTTTTTATAAGAAGGCTTAGAAAACTAGATAAAATGAATCTAACATGTTCATGAGTTGTGGATAAGGAAATCCCACCCGAGGGTTGAGATACGTCCAAAAACGAGGTTCTGTCCGAGAGTGGGATTTCCTTATCCACAAGACAATGGACATAGTAGATTTATTTTCTCACCGTTTAAGTCGCATTTTCACACATTCAAGTAAAAAGGAATTAGTGCAAATACAGGATGTGGATGAAAAAATGAAAATCAACTTTTTCTCGAATTTTACTTCAAAACTGCTATAGATGG
>JAUMHA010375800.1:0-12882 GCA_032359765.1 Saxidomus gigantea
TCAATAAAATTTATGGTTCTACTATTGTACTACATATCAAGTCTACTGACACGCTGCTGGACCTAATCAGAGAGGATTAAATCTGATAAGGGGCAATAAAACGATTAAGATATTTGACCACCTGCGGTTTGGGGGGGGGGGGGGTCACTTATGAAGGACATTTTAATTGTCTTTAAACCCACAGTTTAACACCACTTTAATCAATACTTTCACGTGCCGTTTGCAGAATGATTCTTAAACCATGGTTTAAAGTCTGTTTAACCCATAGTTTAAGAGACAACTAATCAAATAAGCTGAAAGCACGGTTTAAAGTGGCAGGTGATTCGTCAAAAAGATGATGATGCCTATTAAACTTTACACTGTGGTTTAAGACTTTAAAATGGGATTTTAAGCGCCAAGTGCACAATAATTCAGTTAACTCTTAAAGCTATAGTTAAACACCACTTAAACCTATAGTTTCAAGTGCCGTTTGCACAATGAATTCTTAAACCGCAATTTAAAGACTTAAACCGCAGTTTAAAGTCTGTTAAACCCAGAGTTTAAGAGACAACGAATCAAATTAGCTGAAACAAAGGTTTAAACGTGACACACTTCATTGACTCACAAAAATGATAGGCCAATATAATACATGTGTGGATCGGTATTTGCTTTATCTTTAATTATGTAACTTAAATGTTATTTCGTATCAAAGAAATACGGACACGTATATTGACCCCTTTATATATAGACATTAAGTTCATAAAAAATTATTTTTATTCTGAGCCTTTGTATAAATTTCACCTGATTTAACAGTCTATCTAAGAACGAAGATACAAAGTTCTTATTTACAGAATTGTGTTTGTGTTTAAGGTAGTAGACTCATAATAAAAACCTCCACTAAAAACTCTTCAATTGAAATGCTCTAGTCTAGGTTGTGAAGCATTGGACTGAAGATCTTTTGTGGTTTTTGGGGGCGTAGGTTCGAATCCAGCCGGAATCAAAATGTTTTTTTTTTTACTTTTTCTTCTTTGTTTTCATTGTTTTGCATTTTTCTTCATATCTTTATATAGATTTTAGACTAAAAAGAAATTAAATGTTGTTTTACACATAATTATTAGCTTATTTGAAGATTTTATTACCTGCAGACACATCTAAAATCACCGATGGAGATTTTCAAACTCTAATTATTTTAAATGCAGACGGTAAAAGATTGTGAGTTTTTAGCAATGTTGTTTCCAATATGTTATAAATAATTATAATCATACAAAAAGTCATGCCCCATTTCTAGAAAATATTGATTTTTCTTAAAAACTTTGATGTTCAAAATTGAACATGGCACAAAAAAGTACATGAAAATTGCAATAGTATCTTATTATTTCACAAAAGTTTTATAAAACTTGTTGATATTTTAGTAAATGGTGTATAATTTCTGAAAGAAAATATAGTTCTTGTTACTCTGATACCAAATATGTACCAAATTATTGAATAATAAATGATATACATGTATTTTCTGATCTCTCGTGTGATGTCATTTTATAAATACATGTAATTCCAAAATGGGGGTAGGGTTATTCAAATTCCTATAACTTTGTTTTTTAACAATAAATTTCTTTTAAAATGTGTTTTTAAATCCTGGAAATGATACAGATTAAGAAAATATTAGGCCTTTATTGTGACCTAAATCTTCCAGTTATATAAATAAGGAAACAATGCTATTTTTCCCCAATTTGTCCGGACCCGAACAATTCCGTTAAATGGTTGAATACCGGTTATCGCTGATATTTGAGTAAAGAGTGCATTGACAATAGATATTGATCACCTTCAGTGATAATTTAGTTAAAAGAACATCTCATAACATGCAAAACATAATTAATTCAATATTACTTTCAAACCAAATTAGCATACTAGATGAAAATAAAGATATTGCAAGTGTTATGATGCAGTCGCTAAGGACGAAAGGCAGAGATGTTAATGTGCAGATTCACGTCAATTCGGTGAGCGTGACGAGAACGATTTTCTTTGTTCAGTCAATTGAGCGAAAAACGAAAGGCGCTGGTGTTGCAAACAAAATTTGAAATTATATCTGAATGCAAAAGTAAAAGCAAAATGGAAATTTCAAATGATTATAACATTCAAATAAGTACTCTATCGGGAATACTGTCAAAGCGAGGTGAAATTATGCAAAACTTTCATTCTTCAACTTTGTTATCAAAGAGGAAACGATATCTCTCCGGGACCCATGAGGAAGTTTACAAAGCTTTATTTTCATGATGTAAGCTCTAGACACGACCGATTGTGTCACGATTCGACTCTGTTCAAACTCTGAACCAGATTAAGATTTATCTTGAATCTCATTGTATGTACGTATTGTTTTCACTACGAAGTACCAAAGATAACACAATAAAGAACAAGCTCTTATTTCCATTGTGGTCCTTTATTTTAGAGAGAGAAGCAGAAACAAGGGAATCCGGGTACCAGACCCAAGCTCTTTTACGAAAAGACCCCTTTGTTCTTTTCTACGTGCCCGGTGTATAGCACCGATACACGCGAGTCTACCTCTGGGTTTCTAACCAGTTCATCTCAGATAGGTCGAACCGAGAATCGAACCGGGGACGTCCGGATTGGAAGTCCAGAGCGTTAACCACTCGGCCACCACACCACCACAATAAGAGGTGACGTACCAGAAAATGTTTTTGAACGATAACTTTGTTCTTAAAACTAAACACTCTCAGAAATACTATTCTCGATTGTTCAAGATACATTAATAATAAATATTGATATATAGATTCATGTGTATGCCTAAATGTATATTTAAACGGATACAGCGAACATCGTTTAAAATGAACAATTTTCCATGGTCCCTAGGAGTTCGTTATAACTTCTTTACAATGTAAATATTAGGCAAAACCAAATCATGATCGGTGTTTTTTTTTTAATTTTGCAGTGTGAAAAAGCAAAAATAAGATTATGACAGCCAGTTCAATAGCGGTGGAAAAACCGTCGACGTAATTATGTGCAAATTCGACGTCGAAAATGATTGGCAGAGCCGCTGTTCTAAATGCCGTGGTACGTAACTGATACTGTTTACGTTTAAAGGATTAAAGGATCCCAACTTATGAATTGGAAAAAGATGTAGATGTCCCATCTATAAATTCTAATGAGATTTGAGAACAAGCCAAAATCCCTTTTATCCAAGTGCATTCTTTGTCAGTCATAGTTTTATATTTGACGTTAATACTCAACTGTTTTTTATTCGTGTGTTATAAATATCGACTGATGCGTAATTTGTTTATCTTGATATTCAGTGTTGTAAACAAAATATGTGGAAAAATTATGCTTGAATCTGGTGTGCAACACATAAAAACGCCTGTAATATTTATACATAAAATCATTTGGAAAATGTTAACGTTACACTGCATTCATATAGATGTTTGAATAGTTAAAACAAAGTTAGACGAAAAACTGAACTACCTTCATTCTTAAAAATCTAAACTGATGCAAAGGAAAGCCCTGCCTTTAACTCACGCAAGCGAACATGATTGTGGTCTAGAACTTAGAATCATATAAATACAAATGTATGCCTAATTTTATAAGATTTATAGACTCCCATGAATACTGTTACCTAGCATTGTTCTAATTTAGCGAGTTTTGTTTATCCTGACTGCAATACCCAGTCAGTTGTATCCTAAGATTATGATTATTTAGCCAAATTGTTTAAAATGCCAGTAGCCAAAAACTAGGTGTGCGAGCTTGCATACCAGACACGCGTGCCAGCATACATCGGTGCTGAAACCACTTTGCCTCGTGGTTTCTTTAATTGGTGTTTTAACGCACACACTAAAGAATAGTTAAACATACCAGTTGACTTATTGAAAGGCTAAGTCTTTCTTAACAAAATTTGAAATATGAAGTTTTGTAAATGCTGACAAGTGTAAACATTTTACAGTAATGTCCCTACTGTTTATTGTTTTTAGATAGATCCCAATCAAGTTGCTGTTGTAATGATGTATTATCATTTATTTGTTTACTTAATAAAAGAAAAACTATTTGTAACTTAAGTTTGTGATATTGACAAATTTACTGATATGCCAAAACGATGGCTATGAGCTATGGTTGAATGACATTATGGAAATAAATTCAGAAACTAGTCATGCAATACAATTGTCTTTATTTGCATGAATCATTATACACTCACCCAGAATGAAAACTTTACACTTTTATTATACAAATATTTAACACAAAATAAAATCAATGTATTTCACTCTGACTAAAATTAGTCAAATTACACAGGCGGTAATAGACCTAAAAGTAAAAGTCATTTGTCATGCATAAAAGGGAGATAACTCATATACTGAAAATAGACAGTTTATCAAAAACAAAATTGGTTGTCAAGACAAAATATTCGTTTTGCTCTCAGGTGGGAGAAACTTATGTCAAGACTAGAAAACTCAACAATGTTATATAAAAACACCATGCAAAAGCGAGAGTTGAGACTCCAAAGATTCAAATTCTTAAATTGCCCCCCTTTGAATTGAATATATAGGTGTATTTATGATCTTATATCTGAAAGCTTCTGTGATGATTTTTTGTTGTTGATTAACTTACTCCCCAACTGATAAAGTTTAAAACTCTTAGAAATAATTGAATTCCACCTCCTGCATTGTGAGGTATAGGTGTTTCTTTCTCATGCATAGTAAATTCCATTATAAACCTGTAAAGTTTTCATGTTTGGTCAGTGTATTTTGATTAAATCAGCAATTGACAAAATAAACGACTATATACAGTTCAGAAAATGTTTCATGATAATTACTTTCAGGAACGAGTAGTATGAATCATAACTAGAGTCAATATTTAAATACAAAACATACGAAAAGCGTAATGGCTTTCCATTTTTAATGAATATCTTTCTTCTTGTTATAAATGTATTCAATGAATTTCTGTTTTACTACAGTCGTTACAACAGGAAATACATACACTTGTACTCATTTTCATATTAAAGACCTAAGTCGGTTTAAACCTAACATATCGTTTTAATTATACATATTTAACAACTATATCAATTTTGATCATTTGCAATAATTTAAAGTGTAATTAAAAAACCCATTAAATTCAGACTTGTTTTCATTTGTGTTTGGTTGTTTCTGGTAAATAATTTGTTTTCGGTTTTCAATAATACCGATTTAAACAACGGTTTTAGACTTTAAACCATAGTTAAACATTTTTTGCAAACGGCACATGAAGCTATATGTTTAACAGTGAAACCTATAGTTTAAGAGATTTATTGTGCACTTTGCGCGTAAAATCTTAGATTAAAGTCTTAAATCACAGTTTAAAGTATAAACATATAACAGGTCACGTAAAACTCTAAACAGTGGATTAAGCTAATTTGATCCCTTGTCTCTAAGCAGACTTTTAAGCACAGCTTATTGTGCTAACGGCACCTGAAACTTTGAGTTTATGAGGTCTAAAACTATGGGTTTAACAGTATAAACTATAGTTTAAAGAATTAATGTGCATTTTCCTTGCCATACTATTAAATACGACAATCATTTTTAGAATACAATCGCATATTTAGAGTAATTTTGCTTTGCATTCTCTTCATCCACTGATTTCCCAATGTATTTTGGTTATAAAAAGTCATTTTTAAGCACACGTGTGATATGATCCTGTAATCGCAAGCGTTACTAGACAGACAAATGTTTACGTCCACCATAATTATAATTGTAAACGCATCTTCCAGTAGGATGCCTCTCTATTCGCTTTGCAACGTAACCCCCTGAAGCTAATTCGCTATGCATACTTTACTTAAAAGATCATCAATAAATAAACCTACCTTTAAAGGCTTTCCGGAGTAAAACTGCATTAAGGCACACATGACGTCAGAACCTGCAGCAATCCTGTCGTTGTCATATTCTTTACCTAAACAATCGTAGTCAGCACGTTTACTCATCCCTGTTGTGTTCTGTAATTAAATTAATTCAAACACTTATCCCGTGGAAAATGTATGAATACAAAACTGATGAAGTCAGATTATTATACTGTGGAAAACATATAAACTAAAGTTACTGTAAATTTCATTTGCGGGATGACAGTATTTAAGGTTCGATGCCCTTCAGTGCACAAGTAGTGATAGTGTCAAAGTCATATAGATAGTTTAAATCAATTTTTTTACTTGAATCTTTTTGAACTACGTTGAGCGGCATATGAGTGAATTATAAATGATTATAGTACTTGTGTATGACTCATTCAGCAAACTGCATTGCGACACCCGAATGTGATAAAATCTCTTTTTCTATGATAACGGTTCGAAATGTCGTGAATTAAATATGACACGCTTCAGTACAAGTAAATTGGAAGAAAGTGTATCAAAACATTATCTTGAAGGATAAAAATTATAGATTTTATTTTCAAATTTGTGTGATAAAATAGTGCATTAAGTAGTCCTTTGAGTTCAGTTCAGTTGTAGAACTGATTTTTTCTAGTTATAAATGTGATAATAATGATAAGGCGCATCAACCCTTGGCCAAGTTCGACTACCAGGCTATTAATATAATCTAGGCACTCCACAGTTAACGATCTTGAAATAGTAAATATTCATCAAATTAACATTGTCTCTCTATTGCTGGATAAGAAACTTTCATTCAATCACTAGGAAACGTGGTTAAAATCATAATGGACATAATACCTCAGCCTCATTCCGGAGTAATGGCAATGGACTAACATCTTATTAGTACTGTTCACTTTTTTGTAAAAATGAAACAGTCTTATTATCACTTAACTTGACGTTGATGCTTTTCTTCTACGCATTCAATAACTATCCAAACCAAAACATGCAATCTGAGTGTGGAGTTATGGCCATTCAATTGTCAAAATCGCTATACTTTAGGCACTCTCTATTATCTTAATTCAAATAGCATCTATCCTATCACCACGTAACCTTGCCAAGTTGCTTTGATGGTATAACATCATTGCCGTAATCAATAACAGACCGTATCGGCCCTGGTTCTACGAAGTCTTAAAATTGCAGAAATGTCACCTTATTAGTATTTAAACACTTTAAATATCTATCAATGCAATATATGAAAAGGTTCAAATTTGTTTGAGAATAAATATCCGGAGAATATCATGCTGCATTATTTTTACTAAACGAAACAATTCATATTCACGAAACATATGAAATATATTGCATGACAACATTTTACACTCAACAGGTTTAGAAACGCAAAAGTGGCAAAATATTTATTTTATCATTGTTACCGTGTTTCAAATTTATTAAAATTTCATACACAACAAAAACAATATAAAATTGAATTATTGTAAAAGTTTCAATAATTCATCGCAAAAAATGACTTAAATAGAAATAAAAACAATAGCGTCATTCAAATAAAAATGCTCAAAAGGGGAAATCTTTGCGTTTCTAAACCTGTTAAGTGTACATGGTGGATGGTCCTATTTTACGTGACTGATTAAGCATTGTACCAGATTGTTTACGAACGAATGGTTGATTTAATGCAAGGATATTTTTGTGACATACAAGGCGAGTCACAAATGTATTGACAATGCAATTAATTGGTTGCTCAGAGATCACAAACACACAAACAGTTTAGTCAATAAAATTCACAAACTATTTTTGTGTATTTTATATATATAATAAGTCGACCGTGAAATTATACTAATAGAGGTCAGGAGGGTCACAAATGTTTTGTATATATGTAAGTAATTGCGTGGCATCGTTGCATATCAAAATGTACTTGAGGCCTTTTCTGTGAAATTAATACAGCCCATGATGACCCTGTTATAGTTCAAATTGCCTTTTCTTTTCAACTCTTACTATCTGATGACGTCACATGTATTATAGGTAGCAAAAAGTAATTAAACCAGCACATGCGTTGAATTGGGATACTCCGCCGTAAAGAGTCACATTTCCGAAGGGACAAAATTTGGTATGGGGCTATTACATCATTTATGTAAAATAGGTTAAAGTTATAGGGACGCGATTGAAAGAAAACACCTTTTGAAGTTTCTTTTTAGCTTTTTGCAAGGCACCAGGCCTAGTATTTAATAAAAGGCTCAAAGAAAAAGACAACCATGATATATGTTATTTCAACAATGTATTAATTGATTAGCTGTAAGAATCATATATATGTGGACGATAGTTGTGGTTTCAGCTCGCAAAAACACAGTCTTGTTCGTGGTAAACAAAATCAAGAATACACGTGTGGTAAAGTTGAAATTGAACTTCACCAGCTTATGCAACATTGTATAATGTATTGATACTACATAATGTTTATTGATTATTGATTTTCTCTAAATGTTAATACTTGTACTGTTGGGATGCAGTCAAGGTCCAGTTAGTCCTATCTGATTAGTCAATTGTCTTACCAGAACTATTCTTATCACCCTTAGGTCCTTGTAACCATAGCAACCATATATGGGGACATCATTTTTTGCTTTCCAAAGTAGTGTTATTTAACTTTTAAGAGTGTTGTGACATTTTAGCACATATATATTAAATTAAAGTGACTTTGGTAGTGATATTGAGGGCATTATTTATTGTTGCTACTATTAGCATTCATTTTGTGCATACTTTGATGCTTAAAAGTGTACTTTGAAGATTGGTGCTTCTGTGATAAGTTATGTGATTGGATTCATAGGGACTACTTTTACTTAAAACAGAGGTATGGACATTCCTTCACATTAAATAAACTTCTAAGTCATGATTTTACAAAACCATGTATGTTATATCTTTTGTATATCCCATCAGTTAATTTCATAATGATCTAAGCTACTTTTGTAATATATACACTGAAAAATTACTACAGGAATATGAATGATCTCTCTTGCCAAGTATATAAAAGAACAATCTATATTTAGTAACAAATCTTTAGGCAAGTTAACAATTTTACTGTTTAATGTGGTTTTATATAAAGTTCTTAGGTATTTCATGTATATTTTACATATATCTATGTTTTTGTGTGTATTTTCCTATCTTTAAAAAGTGTATTTGAGACTCAAATACCATTTCCATTGATGAATGGACCAGCCTAAGTAACCTTAAATTGGAAGATTCCATCTTGGAGTACAGTCTATTACTTAGGCAGGAGGGATTCCTATTCCCGTGTTGTGTTCTTCATCTTTTTAGATTACATTTCACAAAATTTGCTTAATATTATAATATTATAATGTACAGTTATGTTTATGTCAAATGCCTACCATATAAGCCTATTTTAAGAAAGTTTAAGATGTTAAGTATATCTTATTAGTGGAAGAGGCCATTTAAGTTGATTCCGATTGGTTGACAGAGGTTTTAGAGGTATATAAGGCAGAATTCTGCCACAAAGTGATATTCTGGCCATTGCTTTCTAAAATACACTTTTAACAATTAAAAACTATCACTTAATTCGGAATTTTGATAGGAACTTTTGTTACTTCTAAATCCTTTAACCAACTTAAAGAATATTCTCTATTTAAGCGTTAGGATATAATTTGGCATATTTAGTAACCGTTATTTTCATTAAATAATTAAGTTAAATTACAGACTCCGTTTAATAGAGACTTGTCTCTATTAATATTTTAGTGCAGTCAATTATTCTTGATATAATTATTGCTCTGTCCATAACATTATATAGGAACTTACAGCTGAGAAACCCCTGACTGATAGACCTGTGAGCTATCCGTTTGTCAACTGGTTTGCCTTTAGTCTAAAACCGACTTATATTGGCTTTATTGCATTTAGTATTGTTATATAGGGCCAGAATCAAGTTACGATTGTTTGACTTGAAGTTGGTCATAGTTATTATTACACAGCCAGTGGTGTCCTCCTGACAAGAGCTTTAAGCTTTTCGAACCAGTCATTTACGGCGATAAGTTTTTTGCTAATAGGTTGTTTAAATGACTTTGTATGTATAACATAGTATTACGTAAGATTGAGTAAAAGCACCACAAGACCGTAACTGCTTAAAGGTAACTTTACCACACACGGAATAGTTTCAGTTTATTGTCTTTATCAAGAAACAAAATGGCCTTAGACTACGAAAGCATATATTTCTTAAGTAAAAGACGACTTTATTCAGGAATTTATAAATTATTAAAGGAATAAACAAATGATTTGCCTTCTGCCTCTTTAACTAGGAGTTATGCTAGTAAATGTAAGTGAAAAGGTGAAAAGGTAACAAGTGTTAGTTGAAGATAAGAAAGGTGTCATTCAGAAATTCGGGTCGAAGAAGTGTTTTTTCTGTTTCTATTTCTTAATATTTATCGTTCTCAAGTTGAAATCACGTGGTTATTGGTAAGATCATCGATTTCTAAAACTGCTTACTACGTATAACAAAAGATAACTTGTTTGCTGACTATGCGAATAACTTTGAAATTGTAACTAATTTGTATTGGACACACATGCATCACAGAAGAATGAAATTAAACGAAAGCGTACTAAAATTAAAGTAATGATATCCACTTACAAAATCTGATGCACAATGTAGAAATGGAATATATTAATTGAAATTAAATCGACTGACCACCTTTGAAAGACACTGTGAACTGAAAATCAACCCCAGTAGGTGTAGAATATGAAAGGATATACAAAATGTAATATAAATGGTCAAGTGTAAGTTTACTCAGGACCAATTTGAACTTAAATTGAAAATAACTTCAAGACAAGAGAGTCGCTTGTAAAATGTTATTTCATAAATCGCAAAAATCCTCCTTTCAATATTTGTCAACTAAATATTTCGACAGCCATACGACTTGCGATGTAAAAATACTGAACTTTTATGTACAGACATATTTGTGGCATTATATTAAATAAATACATAAATATTTCAAAAGATTTTTTTTTAAAATATGTTAAAGGTCCGTGTTTCTCGCACAAGTAGAAGGAATATAAGTGGAAGGGACCAAAACAATGCTTCGTAGTTACATATAGCCATGTAATAAATGTTATTAAGAAGATAAACCTACAACACATGGACACAGATCCTGTTACATCTAATCTAGAATAATTTAAATTTAATAAATCTAGTCGCATGCATTTCACGAGTGTTAATACTGCCCCGATTTAAATTCAATGTCACACATTTCTAATCCTGTATTCGTCCCATATAACAACCATTCAAACGTTGTGCCAGCGAAATATCACACCTGCTGACGTTAAAACTAGCCTAAATCGTGTCACAAATGTAAATGTTCTGATCAAATTGCATTCAAGAATTAAATTCGTCTCTAATGCGTTTATGATTCATTTTTGATACAGGCTGCCTTAGAAAAAGGTGCCGGCCGCTCATCCCGGAGGTTGTGGGTTCGAGCCCCACTGGGGTCAAGACCGTACTTCCTCATATGACACCAGTACTGGTTTTTCCAGGAAGCGGACTCGAGAGGGACTCGATAAGCTACAAGCTTTCTTCACAATCGAGCTAAAATAAATTAGTATAAACTAAAAAGAGCGAATAAAGGCATTATATGAGCATCGCCATGTACATGCAATGGAGTTTAAAATATATCTTTTTTATTTATATTCAAAAATTAATTTGAGTTAAACTTATCATAACAAAACTGAAACTTAGCTTTTAAAACGAAAGCTTATATTTTAAATAAAGCTTATTCTAAACTGCTAGCATTTTTCTGAGACAGATGAAAGAGGATGTTTACGGTGAGATGGATTTAACCATTTTTACCCAATTTGATGAAAACTGAGGAAAGTCAATTTTTCTGACGCGAAGCGAAACTTAACTACGGTAGGCAATAAATACATAAAAGCGATGTACCCGTACTAGCATAAGGAATCAGACCAGCATGTCAACTCCTATGTCAATGTCCAGTTCTTGTCAACTGAGAAATGTTATGACACTCAATGTCCTTCAATCTTAGCATGCGTAAATTTAGACTGTGAGGCATCGTGTGTTTGAGATGACTTGGAGACTACTTCATCATTCATTGTCAGTGTGTTTTTGCTTCATAAAGAATCGAAGAATGACGGGTTCAGTAAGAACTATAAGTCCAGCAAGTATAAATACAACACCACGTAGCATAAAAGACGGATGCCAGTTTCCATAATAGTCCTTCATCCAACCTGAAATAAAATGAATCTTTTTTAAATGATAGATTTAGATTATTACTATCATAACAAATAATAAAGACGACTTGTTTCCATGAAAACATTTTTTAAATATCTGCCGAGAAAGAGGAGATAAATTAGAAGATAATGAAGTTTAAACTGGATACTGATCTGCAGCTCAAAGTTAGATTTATGTAACTACTCATTTTTCCTATTATTTCTCATGATACAATTTGTTGATGTAACACGAAAGGCTTCACCATATTTAGTTACATTTTAAGTTTAATACAATTGGTTTGTAGATCCAACAAAGTTGTGGGTTATGTTAAGAAAGGTCAATTGTACGGATCCGATTACGCGTTTCTACCTTAAAGATCTAAATATATATATATATATAATTTCGAATGAAGTTAAAAAAGAATGAAAACAGTCTACTTAAGACTTTTAAGCAATTCTTAAAAACTACGTTTTTGTGAAATAAGAAGCAGAAACGAATAGTAGAGGATGATGTAATATTGTATTTGGGAAGGAAAATGACGAAACGATAGCAAACTTAGTATGTATCTTCTTCTAGAGAATCTCCTCATGTATCTACTTTATGTTCAATATGAACGATTAACAACTATAGTAGATAACATAGCATCTACAGCGTTTGCTTTATAACATTCATATATATTACGACATTATGATAAAATATACATCGAACTCACCAAAGACTGGCTGACAAGGTGTAGACCCAAATGCCATCGAGAATGATATAAGTCCGAATGTAGTAGTAAACTGTTCCAAACCAACAACATCTATTATAATTAGGGACATTAAACTCAAGAATGAGCCAGGAAACATAGCAA
>JAUMHA010375811.1:1448-12882 GCA_032359765.1 Saxidomus gigantea
TACTGTGTTGTGTCCTGTGATGTGCTGTGTCATTTACTGTGTTGTGTCCTGTGATGTGCTGTGTCATTTACTGTGTTGTGTCCTGTGATGTGCTGTGTCATTTACTGTGTTATGTCCTGTGATGTGCTGTGTCATTTACTGTGTTGTGTCCTGTGATGTGCTGTGTCATTTACTGTGCTGTTTTATGTGATGTGCTGTGTCATTTACTGTGCTGAGCTGTGTTGTGTGCTGTACTTCATGTGTTGTTGGTGTCCTGAACTGTGTCATGTGCTGTTACTTGAATTGTGCTTTGCAGTACTGTTCTGTGTTATGTCCCGAACTGTGCTAAACTGTGCTTTGTGGTGTCCTATACTGTGTTGTGTCATGTCCAATGCTGGTTTGTGTACTGCCTTGTGCTGAGTCCTGTAGGACATACTATGCTTTAATTTTCTGTGCAGTACTGTTATGTTCTGTACTGTGATGTTTCATGTGCTGTACACTACTGTGTTGTGTCCCATACAGTACTTTGCTGGCCTGTGCTATATACTGTTCTGACTCTGTTTTAATAGTGTTGTGCTGTACTGTGTCTGGTACTGACTAGTGCTGTGCTGTACTGTGTCTGGTACTGACTAGTGCTGTATTGCCCTGCACTGTATATACTCAATGTACTGTCTTGTATATTGTTGTACATTGTATATGGTATTTGAATTTTAAAGCTATTGCATATCCAACATATCTTCCATGAGATACTTGGTTCAGATCGAAATATCCGTCACTGAGGGTAACTGTTTTGGTGGGAGGGGGGGGATGTAAGAGGAGATTTTTCAGCACTGGTAAAAACTGCAGATATCCCCATCCGGTATGCAAGAATACATTTTCTCACACTTCAATATCTTTGGGTGTTACAATTATTTTCAGTAGTTTCAGATCATAGCAAGGGTTGGTATTGTTTTAAATATTTGCCAAGGGCTGAATCAATTACTTGTTATATATGTTAATTATTCTGCTTTGAGCACTGTAAAGATGGTTCAGTGGTGAGGAAAACATAATGTTTTATTGCCATCTCATTTTTTACAACGTAAACAATGTTTTCGTCAGTGTTTTAGAAATTTTCACTTCTTTTTCAATTAATAGATATAATTTTGTACAATATAAAGTATCTTATTATTGTGTTTGATAAAAAATAATTATTCAACCCAAAAGAATTAAGACTGACTAGTGTGACCCATTTTTATATGGTATCTTTTTTAATTTTTGCCCTCTTATACCTTGTGAAAGACTTTGCATAAAGTAAGTGCCTGTGATAATGCAAGGTTAGGGCTACCTTCAAAGGCCCATTTCAGGCCCTTGTTGGCTAAGTACAGTGCATATTGTTGCCTATAGGTCTAGTAGGTTCCTGCTGAGATACATCAGTCCGCAGTAGAGTCCAACTAATCATTGATACTAAATTAAGTTACATTGACCTGTTTGGGTTTTGTTTTAGTAAAGCTATTTGATAAAGACAATGATATTACATAAACACTTCCTATCTATGTATGTACATGTGTAGTAAAGACATCTGCAGTGATAACAAGGAAGAAGGTGTGTGTCAATTGATATCATACTATTAAATTACACATGAGTTTTTTTATACATTCCAATACAATACAAAATATGAAGGGACAATAAAACTGCACTCTTCGTCTGTCTTTCTGTCCTTTATTCCCTTCTTGTCTTGCTTTGCTTATTTTTTCAATGGAATCTCATTATAATAGAAGTACCTTAAATTGAAATGTTAGATTTTTGTAGAGGTAAAATACAAGTCTGACGTAGACTATGAAATTCCATTAAAGTATCCTATCTGCAGTGAATATTTGTCATGATTTGATATCACTTTATGTCACACTATTAAATTACTATATAAACTTCAATCACTTTATGGTCCACATACAAAAGATGAAGCCCTCTACATAAGGCAAAAAGGAAAAATATGTGTATTTCCAGTCTCAACTGAACTTAAATTTTATTGCGGACCTCAAACTTTTTTTTATGAGAAAGTGATATAAGAGAACAATTTATAAGTGTTTTAGAGCAAAACATGGCAAAAGAAAAAAAAAGACAAAAAAAGACAGAATACCTTAAATCCTGTGGCAAAGAGACCTAAAAGGACCTGTGGAGCCGCCGTGACGCAGTGGTAGCGCGTTCGCCTCAGGATCGAAGGGCCCCGGGTTCGATCCCTACCATCGCCATGTCGGCAGTGTCCTTAGGCAAGACACAAATAATTCCACATTGCCTCTCTCTCTTCGAGGTTGATTCCATCAGGAATGAGTCTCGGGAGTGATTAATATAAGTTGTAAGAACTTGTTTCGCATTCGTGAATAAATAAATAAGTATAAACTAATTAGACCTGAAACACAAGATTTTTGTGTGTGGTGTCAGTCATTCTGTCATTTGTTCTTTTCTTTTGCTCCAGCTTCGTGTCACAGTAAACCCTCTAACACCTCGAACAGTTCTTCAGGCATTGGCCATTTTGTTCTTAAAGTCCCAGGATCACTTAGAATTTACTGATAAAGTAACACAATCTTTTTGATCAGATATTAAAAACGAATTAATGATTGAACCGTGTTCTGTTCACTCAAAAATAATGTAGACATAATTATTATGCCTTTTTTTTTGTATTCCAGCTGTTCTTCAAGGAAAACAGTTGCCAGAAAGCCTTTCTTATTTTTTGCAATATCATTGAAAAAAAAAACTGCGCTAGTATGTACTTTTTTATTTAAAAAGCAAAAGTTTTGGTAACAATAAAGGTCATTTCTGCCAGTAAGTCATGTTTCTTGATAAAGTGAGAGCTACTTATAAATGTAAACCTGGGATTTTAAATACATCTTAGTGAAATTTAGTTGAACATATCAACAAACTGAATTTGAATTATAGACCCTTCTTTATTATCATATAATGACATTGAACAGGTGCCAGGTTCTACCTTGCATATAATTTATCAGAAGTCGTCAGGTGTAAGCACTAGTGTCTTTTGCAAACTTTGCTGTCAACATCAAAGAAATGAATTGTCAATCAAAATAAAAACTGAGTTTACTGTGACAACTTGTTTTGAGCAAAATCTTGTCCTGTCTCAAATGTTTTATGACAAGTTTTATTCCCTAATGGGTTTGTCAGTGAATTTACTCAGGCAAGCAGTTTGAGCCACTGTGACCCTCTTGTCAAGGAATTGTGTGCCTTTTGACATATTTGATTTTAATATAAAGAGCTGGATGCTAATCCTAACTACACATAATCAGAACAGTATTATTTTATTAATTTATTGTTCTTGTGAAGAAGTAGAGAACAAGGAATCTAGAACCATGGTCAATTTAAGTGACTAACAACAGATGAAATATGAGAGAATCCTGATCAATATGACAAATTCACTTATACCTCTGTATAAAGTAGTCTAATTAATTCAAAGCACAGGTCAGATATAAATTGAAATTCTTAATTATTCATTTTTAAATCAGACAAATTTTCTCAACTAGGAATCATGCTGTACCTGGTCACCTGACTACATCACAAGAGCTGCTGATGTTGCTTATTGAAATTGCTCAACATTGCCTGATTTCATGACATCATAAAAAATAAAGCAACCAATCATGCAGACATTGTGAGTTGATGTGCAGATTTTTATAGAGTAGGAGAAGTAGGCGGTGGTGTAGAGGTTACAGTGTCTGCAGCTCATTCCAGCGTTTGTGGGTTTGAGCCCCATTGGGGTTACAACTGTACCTCCACATATGATGCCAGTACTGTTTTTTCCAGGAAGCATACTCGAGAGTGACTTGATAAGCTTCAAGCTTTCTTCACAATCGAGCTAAAATAAATGAGTATAAACTTAACTAATACATGTATAAGCATGTGGGATAAAACTGTGTGGCAATTAAACAACATCCACCTAAGTTGTTGGCTGTCGAAGTTGAAAAGTGTTCATCATATAATAATAAAACCAGGTCATATTGTTTATTGACAAATATTTCAACCAAGTTTTTTTACTAGGAAGTTTGGAATAACGGCCCTTGAAAGTAATGAATTGCTCAAGTACCACTGAATTAGCAGATAGACAGTCTGTCAGTCTGATAAACTGAATTAGCATTATCCACTTTCTAACTTGAAGAGTTTTTGAAGGATCGTCACTAAACCTGATCATAATGTTTTCAGTTTTTATTTTGCAGGGTGGTTTCATTTAAAGGTGGTCTTTAGCACAGTTTAAATATATTTTATTGAATTTGGGACACACATTAGAGCATACATTACTTTTACAGAGCCCCTTATTTTCTAGTGTCACAGTAAGTTGTCAACTATGTTCATAATACCGCAAAGGTTATCAGTAATTTGTGCACCCTCAACCTCATTTACAGTCAGCAGTTAAGTCAGTCAAACTTTCTTATCATTTTATAAGTAATAAACAGAAGCATGATAAAGATGCAGGAAAAAATTAATGACATGTTTTAATGTAAGGCGCATCTACTTCCAAGGTCATATAGCACGCATTAAAATCTTTGTATCAAAAATGTAATATACATGAACGTCATTAAATGTTGATACTATGTTTATCGCACTAACATGCAGCCATCTCCTATGTTGTTTGAGTCACTGCTTGCATAAGGCTTTACCATGTCTGTAGGGACCTCAGCTCACAAAGCCCATTTAGTGGTCTTTTACGATACACGCAAGGTGTCAACCACAGTGGTTGCGAATTGCACATGCACATAAACCCCCAACCACAGGGGTAAAAGATGCAGGATCTGGTAACAATTGTTTCAATAACTGTTTGGTGAATTATGTTAATGTTGCCCTTTATTAAACCTGTATGAAATATTAGCTGACAGTATAATTGTACATAATGTTGGTCAACATGTATACATGTCAATCTTCAGCTTGTATGTTTTAAGATTCTATTAACCGAATTAGGAGATACATTTCTTGTGTTGTTACATTACAAATAAGGAAATTGTTATAAGAAATGCGTTATCAGAAAGTTGTGGGAAATAGGGAGGAAAAATACGAACTGGTGAGAACTTGGTATTTTACATGCTTGACTGTTTTGTATTTTATGTATATATTAGTATAAAATAAGAGAACATATGAGAGATATTTATTACACAATGTATCATATATACAATGTATTAGGAGCTGTTGCAGATTTATGATTAATCTTATAGTACAGATGATAGATTCAGTCATAGAACAAGGTAGAATATGTAAGAAAGACATATCTAAAGATGTTATATTAGTTTTAGCCATTGACTGAAAAGTTATAAAGTAAGCTTCACTTATTTGGCTTTTCACTGCATACAAGTTTGACTATCAAAAACGGTCAGATTTGTAAAAAGGGTCAAATGGTTTGGACAGTTGTGGATACTATACTATATTGCAGATAAATATGTTTAAGTATGAAACATATACATGTAATTATACAGGTTAAAGAATGTGTAAAATGAGGAATTTTGGAAGGTAAATGCATGTATTACAATGCATACAAGATGGGATATGTTGTGACAGTGGGTTTTACAGGACAAGTAAAATATGGCCATAATTTGTTACTGTTACATTGAAAATAGATATAAGTCTTTTTTCACAGAATTATCAATAGGGTCAACCGCAAAACTGCAGTATCCTACACATACCTCATTATGCCATTAACTAACCATCTAGTCTCTAATGCATAATGTCTATTCTGAGAAAAGGGACATAATACCTAAAGAGTTAAAAGAAAAGAGATATGAATTACACATTATTTTTAATAATATTATATAAGCAAATGTTTTCAAGGCCATCACCAAGATTTACCTGTATACTATGTTAGACAAAGTAAAGACAAACAGATTTGTACCTAATGTCACTGCTGTCATACCTGTCACATTATGTCCTTCAGATGACAATTATATACAGCTGTATAGCACGCGGTACGACCATACTGTGTAGTCACGGTGTACAGACGGGCACCAGTAATTATGAACAAGCAGTAGAGGCTATACTGCCACAGATCCCTACACGTAACGATGGCAAGACAACGGTCAATGCTTCCAAGTAAGTGACTTGTGTACAATGGCCGTAACAAAATATTTATCTTAAAATCATCTCTCACAGTTATATATCCATCTAGGAGCTGCGCAGTGTACAATAGGTGAACAATTCAGGGCTCTATTCATCCTCTAATGCTGTTATCTTCAAGGTTTTGATTTGTCAGAATTTTATTGCATGTATATTTGTACTTGTTTCAACTTTATTTTCTGAATTTTAAATAATCTTACAATTTTACTTCTTTTTTTTCTGAAAGATATACTGTATGTTTATGTTGCTTGTGTTGTTTGATCTTTATTTCTTCTGGTGATTTTTTTCCCTCACTGTTGTTTTTTTCATTTCTTTTCAGTACAAAATTTCACTGTATTGTAGAGAATGGCATGATATTTTTGTGTGCAGCTAAACCTGGTACAGAGACTAGACCATGTTTTGCTTTTCTCACAGAGGTATGGTTGATTCAAAATGAAAGTGGAATACAATGTTTGTATACACAATAGTCTTCTAACAAATACATATATTTTAGTTACCTGACCACTTGTATTCCATATGTCTTGTCTTTCTCCTATTTCTTATGCCTTGTCTGTCTTTCTTCATGTTTGTGTGCCCTTTTTTTCTCAGTCTTGACGGTCTTTTCTCCTCTACATCTTCTCTTTTTACTTTCTCCTCTCTGTCTGTCTTCTCTCTTGTTTGTTTTCTATAGTCTGTCTTCTTATTCTCTCTCTCCTGTCATCTCTGTTGTATGCTTTCTGTCTTGACTTTCTCCATCTTGTCCTTCATCAATTCTATCTGCCTTCTTACTTTGCTTACATTATCTTCTGAGTTCCCTCATGATTGTCAACAGATTTGACTGTCTTACCTCTTGTCTCTTCTCTCTTGACTTTCTCCTGTCTTTTAGTTCTTAATTTTTGTCTGTCTTGCTTTAAATTTTGTTCTCTACTCTCAGTTTTCTCTCTTGTTTGTCTTTCCTCAAAAAAGTCGTCTTGCCTGTTGTCTGGTTTCTGTCTTGTATATTTCATCTTGTGTCTGATTTCTTCCTTCTGTCTTATCTACTTTCTCTTATGTCTGATGTCTGTCATCTGTCCTGTATACTAGTACCTTATTTTGTTTCTGATTTCTTCCTTCTGTCCTGTATACCTTAATATTTTGTGTCTAATTTCTTTCTTCTGTCCCGTATACCTTATTTTGTTAAAGGGTACCGTAAGTCAGAAAACTCAGCAGCGAAATTCAAATGAGCCTGTCATTTTATTTAATTTTAAAAAATGTGTTTGAATGTGGTCAACTGCATTTTAATAATTTATTTAATTTTTTATAAAGGGGTTGGCCATGTCATAGAGGGGTTGGCCATGTCATAGAGGGGTTGGTCATGTCATAAGAGGGGTTGGCCATATCAACATGACTTTCATTGAGGAAACATTTAGAATATTAGCCATAAGTTGTATATATATATCCTAGTGTATATATACATGTATGTATGATTCTAACCATGTACATATCATTTTTCATATCATTTTTCAGATAAAAGATCAGTTCCGTAATCAAAGTTTTGCTGATGAAGCCGTTACAGCTAGCAAACATGAGTTTGATTCTCAGTTTAACAGTACCATGGCTAAACAGATGGTGAGTGCAGTTTGATTCTGTATTCAGCAGTATTTAACATAGGTCGTAGATTAGTCTATTGTTTGGTGTTGTTGTTGTTAGAATGAGATGAGTTTTAAAAGTGAATTGAAAAGAAGTTAACTGTACAGAAAGTGGCTTCATTAAGCAAAAAAACATTATTGTAGTTATAATGTAGTATGATTTTCAGTTTTGCCACATGAATATTAGTTTTGTCGCAAGATTCTCAGACTTGCCTCAGGGTTCTCAGTTTTGCTGTAGGATTTGCAGTTTTGCCACCTTTGTGCTAGTTTGAAGAAAATACCTTCGGTTTGTGAACCACTCTCTAAACTGAATGCTTTTTCATCAAATTAGTGTTGTTTGTTACATTGCTGTAAATTATTCACATGGAAATAAAAAATAAATAAACAACACAAAAAACTTGTCGATGATCATATAAATCATAAAGTAGAACATGTGTTGTTGTTGAAGTTTCCCTGATAGCATCATAAGTATGAAATACATTAATATTATTATATCACAATAAGTCTGTTTCAAAATTACATGATTGTGAAAGGTTGAGACAAAAATAGTATAACTGTATTTTAAAGTATGTTATTATTTCAGGACAAATATTCCAAGGCAGGGGGCAAAGACAACCTTACAATATTACAAGGTCAAGTGAAAGAGGTTCAGGGCGTCATGTCACAAAACATAGAGGCTGTGATACAGCGTGGCGAGAGGTTAGATGATCTCATAGACAAGACAGATGACCTGGAAGCTGCAGTATGTATTTTACCAATTAAACTGCTTGCTATATTAATCTATAAAAGTTGTTCATTGCTGACAACTTCAATATAAATCTGTCTGGCATGTATCAGCAAGTGATTCTTATCAGAGTCAGTACTTCTGCACATTACCAAATATGCAGGGCTAGTTTATTAAGAAACATCTTATCTTTGGAAATGATTGATACAGCCATTTCACAGAATTGATCAGAGCAGATTTTGTCTGTGCTGCACAAACATTCGCCCATTTGTCAAGGTGTCCATCATTGCATTTTATTCAAAACTGCAGACATATAACTGCCAAAATCTTTTTGTTGACTTTTTGAAATCTTACCCGACATGATAGCTGATAGTTTTTGTGGTATCATGTGATTTTGTAACATCTAACTTGTGAAATCTTAACACAGCTTACAATCTAAGTTTGTTTTGCTTGCAAATGTGAAAATCTACCTTTCTGCATCAGGAAGGAAGTCTGTTCTCCCAGCTTTGCCTTTGTCTCATCATCATTATGGGTTTTTTTTCAGGCAGGAACATTTCAAAGGACTGCAACAAAGATCAGGAAAAAATACTGGTGGAAGAATTTAAAGATGAAAATAATTGTTGGTCTTGTAGTGTTTGCCATCATTTTGGGAATTGTTTTAGCCATTGTGTTTGGTTCTGGTGCCTTAAAAAGTGGGGATGATGACAAAAAGACAACAGCTCTACCACCATCCACACAGAAACCTTGATATGTAATAATGTAAATAATGTAAATTAAAAACAAGTGTTTATGTCACGTGTTACCGCAAGGAAGATACGGATGCTGTTGTCCACTATCGTCTTTCTGTCTGGCAGTTACATTATTGCCCTGCAACTTACTGCGGCTTGTTTTTTTCCCCAAGACAGATTTTACCATGTAGCAATAAGCTTTAGCTGATATCTCTTAGGGCAAGACTTAAGGTGGTACCACAATTTTGATCATACTTTTGTCATAGTTAAGCTAGTTGATCAATGCAAAACTTTTGTTGACATGGTACTCAGTTGTCAGAAACTACTTTTAAGATATTTTTTTTTCTTCAAAAATTCTATAAAAATGTTCCCTTGATCAATCTGTACCAAATCCTTTCAAACGATGTTTTCTTTCTGTTTTTCAATCCTTACTGAGGGTACTGCTGTCAGCAGTCACAAGTATTTTTGGAAGTGCCTACAGAAGTATGTTAATGTAATGGATAAACATTCTGTGTTCAATTAAAAGTGCAATTGAAACTTTAACTCAATTAAATTAAACTGATTTTTTGTTTAATTTTTTCTCTAAAATTTCATTGTAACCTGTACTCTTCAATATTCATTAATTGTCATTATTCATTGCAACACCCATGTGATTATTCACTGCAACACTCTTGTGATTAATCACTGCAACATTCATTTGATTATTCACTGTAACAATTATGTGATTATTCATTGCAACATTCATTTGATTATTCACTGCAACACTTATGTGATTTATCACTGCAACACTCGCGTGATTATTCACTGCAACACTCATGTGATTATTCACTGCAACACATGTGAATAATCACTGTTACACTCGTGTGATTGTTTATTGCACCACTTGTGTGATTAATCACTGCAACACTCATGTAATTATTCATTGCTACACTCATGTAATTATTCATTGCAACACTTGTGTGATTATTCATTGCAACACTTGTGTGATTATTCATTGCAACAACTTTAGAGATTTTAGATAATAGAACTATTTTGTACTTCATATAATCTTAGCATCAGTCAGTTTGAGAAAAGCGCATGAATTACAAGCAAAGAAATGTTTTGTTTTTTTTCTAAAAATCTTAGGATGTGAAACATTTATAACATCAGCAAGACATGTTAATTTATATACTACAATACATTGGCAATGTAGGCTTATTCCCATTTCTTACATGTCACATAATATGTCCTATACATGTATATTGACTGGTATATTTTACTGCAGTTCTTAAATTAACAAAATGACAGAGTGACTTAGATTTTACCACTATCACTTAATTGTACACGGCTTGTTTCAGTGCAAGTTTAAGCATTTGAATATATATATGATTTATAATAATCTTCTCATTTTATCATTATACATGTATACATTGATGATTTTAATTTCAGAATATTCTGATTTGTTAACTGAATATTGTTAACAGACTTGCTACAAGCCCATTTGTGAATTGTCCGGTCTTTTTATTATTTTGCTATCAAAGTGTACAGAATATTTTTCATATGATTACTGTCAAGATGTTCACTATGAGGATGAATGAGTGCCTTAAGAGGCTTGAAGCAAGTCTATTTTGTTAAATGATTTTGTTGTAATAAATGATGACAATTCATTCAGACTTATTTTCTTGCATTTCCCAACATGTAAATGCCTATTCTTTTAACACAAGATGTCACATTTGCCTTGCACACTGGATTTGAAATTACCACACAATCTATCGCAGACTTATAAAATCACCACATTTATATCTCGTACATGTATATTTTTCTGAGGTAGCAAGAAGTAAAGCTACAGTGTAATTTCGATATAAAAATTACATGTTTGTTTTCTAGCTGTAGAGTTATTTAAAATTCTCCATACTTCCCAGACTGTTTTCTAGAACGATGTTCAATTCTCTAAAATTCACTAACCTCTTCTATGTATTTGGATCTGTGGAATTATTCTTCAATGTTTATTGCTGGTTTACAAAAATTGTAATTCAATAAGCATTAATGTAACCAGGCATTTATTTATGTTTAGATTTGGGTCCATATGTTATACCCCGCCGAATACAAGGAGGATGATAGTAATATGGTCATCCCAGAGTTAAGGCTCTTCAATTGTCAAATTTTGACCAAATTGACGATGTGAACTCCACCTTTATGGTACTGTCACACTCTAGCGTATGATAGAAACGTATGTATTGCGTGTGAAAATTTTAGAAAAAATACTTATACGCACAGCTTTCGAGCGTTTAAACCCGAGCTATCGACGACAGTCCTTTACAAACGTATGAATAGCGTAT
>JAUMHA010375822.1:0-12882 GCA_032359765.1 Saxidomus gigantea
CTGGGGATTTCTGGTATATTTATGTACAGAGTTCATTAAATAAATGATGTAAAAAGTATTTGCTCTTCATTTATGTACAGATTTCCATTCTCTGTGGAATTAGTATTTCCATATTTACAAGAGACTTTTATAAAACCCCTTCACGGCCGTTACATTAGTACAATGTAATAAAAATCAATTATATTTTCCTATAAACATTACAACCAATACATTAGAATTTTATTGTGAAAATTTCATCATTTAATTTCTACCGGTTATATCACTAGAGCAATTGGTATAAATCCATGTATTTGACAGAGAATGCAAAACTGTTTACAAAAACACGGTTGACTTATGAACTGGTACATAAAATAAATGTTAGTTGCATACAGTTTTTCATCTTCAGTTCTTGCTAATTGTATGTCTTGCCGGAAGTCCCTGCCTGCCTTGCAAACTACTAGTGCAGCTACTTTAATGTGCAGGACGCATCTCCTCCAAAGATCTTTGAAAGTGGTGAGACCAATATACTGCCTTTCAATTTGGCTGCATGCTGTTATATATTCCTGAATAGACAGCTTTGTATTTTTCTAGGGTAGGAAAACAGGTGCTGTTTTTCTCCGACAACGAGGTGCTGCTGGCTGTGGAAGTGCTCCCCAGACATAACTTAAAAGAAATTGTACTACATCTTTTATAGTGTCATAAGTAAAACTGTAGCATGTACACGTGGCTTAATTCCATTTTCTTTAATAAGCTTAATGAAAGCCGTAAGTGTCTTCAGTCCAATATCAATAATAAATAAAAACGCATCTTGACATATTTTGATGCTGTTGTAAATGTATTCATAGCGGACACGTTTCCGCTCATCACTTCTGCATATGTTGTCACTTCCTATTTTTTTATGTTCCCATAATCAACAGGTCCTTCTCTGTTTTGTTCAAATTCCTCATATTGTAAATGTTTGATCTCATTTCTTCAAGGGAAAATCACAAATAACAATTATTGGAACATCCACAACCCTTATCATAAATATTGTCCAGTTTATCTAAATCTACCGGTGGATCGACGTTTTCAAATTCTTCTTGATTAGAGCTACTAGTATTTGCAGGTTGTTGTAGCAGATATCTGTTTATATTGTCTCTTTTCCTTCCTTTCACTGTCATCATTATTTAGATTGCTCAAATGAAGCTGTGTTTGGTTTGGTGGTACCGGTTCATACAAACCAAAAGCACTCAGCAAAGAATTTAAATCCTGAATATATAGAAAAAGGTTCCAAATTATTTTAAATGTTCAAGTAAAAGGATTTTAGTTTTAATAACTTAAGTTTGCACTTTTATTACCAGATATGTTTTAATATTCTAAGAATATAAAAAAAGAGTTTATAAAATTTTAAGCATCACTCTATATTCTTTATTTAAACGGTGTTAAATTATTAAATGTTAACAAAAAAAAGCAAAAACAAAAGTTAGTTTCCAGCAGGTTTCGAACTCATGAATTCCCGCACAGAAAAGGACTGTTTAACCACTGGACTGTTCCGCATGTGCACATTGGGTGGCATTATTATATATACACTTTATCTAGGATTTCTTGAAAAGTACTTTCTACAACAAAATCCAGATTTTTCACTCATTTTCTAATAATTAGTTATATTTTTCACTTTCTAGTATAAATCAACACATCTGCGAGAAAAATATGTTTTTATCACATAAAGGCATCAGGGAGATGATTTATTGCTAGAGTAAGTTTAATATTGTACCCTTAATATTTATTTTATAAAACAAACACAACGTACTCACATCAAAAGTGTCCATATCCTGTGTTTACGTTTCACGTTGCTATTTCGAGGGCGCAACGCTTTTTTATTATTTTCGCTCAACTCTGACTTCACTTTTCTCGATAACGTCATTAATACCATACGATATGAAAATGCTTGACGCGGCTCAGTTATGTTTATTGTAGTTGTTATGTAAACACTATAAGTTATTATTCTATCTACGTTATCTTTGATATAAGTTAAAACGCTTCTGAATCATGTTGCAAAATACGGTCACAATGATAATCATCTTTGATTCATGACATGTAACAATATGGTAGTTTCATACAATTGTCCCTTTTAAAAAAAATATTACCTATCAATAATATGCGAGGATCAAAAATATTTGATACAACTTTCAGCATATCCTTATAAATATATATGAAAAGAATATATAAAATAAAAGCTGAAAACCATACCAAGTAAACAACTTAAGATTATTGAACTATCTGCTGTTCACGAAATCAAGAGTCAATTAGCCACAGTATGATGTAAAGATTAAATAAGTATGCAACAAATACATGTAGTGAGCTGAGATGTCAAACATTCAAAACGATGTAAAGAATAATCAAAATTATCTTTTCTTCAGATCATCCTATGTCACATAAAAAGTGAAAATGTCAGTTTTGCCCAATAACACAATTATGTTTGTCAGTATTTTTACAGTTCGTAAAGAATATGGCAAAAACATAAATTTCTGTTTATGAGAATTCAGTTCCTTCTAAAAAGTCGGAAACAGATTGCAACAACGATTGTAATGTCAACAAGGCCACGATTTCAATTGCATCTTCACCGGAGCTTATCACCTGTGAACAGTAGTTTATCAACGGAAAGATGTATCCTACAGGCAAACCAAACATCTCACTTGCATCGTGTACGGCATCTTTCACGTGTTGGCATTGAAATATTTTGCTGTGGTCTTTCCTCACAACGTCACAAATCTTATCGACCTTTGATTCTACGATCAATTTAGTATCCAAATTTATGAAAGATGTTTTTATGTGAGAACAAATTTCAATTATCCACATTTATTTTATGTTTTTCGGTGGTTCATCGGAATATAACAGTGAATTGTATTCCGATAAACTCACTGGCCATTCAGTGAAAATTATCAAAATCTCCTACCCGGATTAACGTCAATAGTATACAGATCGTACTGCATGCCGGAAACTATAGGACGATTTGCGGTGCTTTCTTAAGACGTTTTCCGCAATATTCGACATGTTAGAGTTTTAGACATAAAATAAACAGAAAACTTGTTGGAATCAATGTAATATCACGATAATTTCACTCGTGAAAATATCACTTTAAGTGCCCACTCGTTGAAATTATAACGTGATATAACACCGACACCAACAATTATGCTCTATATAAAGTTACACGAAATGTGTGTATAAGTTGTATTGCAATTAAGTTCAAATTTACTGAAGTTACTAATACCAAGCTTAGTTGCTTGTATTGCTTGCATGTTACGCCTTGATAAATTTTCATTGCGCTATTTTTAAATATATCCCGATTGTGCTTAAGTTTAAGGCTAGCAGGTATGACGAGACGTTGATATATTTTAACATATTTTCTCCCCAGTACCAATTATAGTTATCATAGCCATGGCAAGTTGCACTCAACTAATATTTCATTTAGTTATAGGCTTTGTTGTTCTTGAGTTATGCTCCTGAGGTTATCATCCAGCATATTGTCGAGCATGGTCAATCATAAATAAGAACTGCCCGTGTTTCTATCTCATATCTCTTTTTTTTTAGAATTCGCAATAAATTATAGGCGACTGCATGCAGTTGGATAAAGAATGTCAAACTGTGTACATCCTACTGTACAGAAATAGCTGTCATTTGTCATAAATTATGTACATGTATGTTTTAAAGCATCGTGGGAACAAACTCCATCCATATTTAGGACAGGTATTCTTTCCTATATGCATGATGATGTGATAGTGCCAATAAATGAATATTTGACTTTTCCATATTTAAAGGTTATGTGCTAGAAATGTTCAATACAATAATTTGATTAGTATATCTATACATAACCAGAATGTAGCATCCATATTATTGTGATCAACTCTCTGTCCGTCCGTTTGTCCATCTCTACATTTGGATAAAGATTAACGGTCTTGTAGGTGTATTTTCAGCTTTAATCTTCAATTCATATAAGAAAGGGTTATCCTCTCAGCATCATCTTTTCACTATGGTCTATTATTATCAACATGCTACCAATGCGGCATAATCCATCTGGTGCTTTTTTAAGCAGCCAACTTGTCATAGATATAGTGTACATAGAGATGTTTGTCCGCGGTAGGGCTTAGTAACCACAGGTTGGAATTTGCTTCATAGGTATGAGTGTTACCAAGCCCACTTCAACGTTTTGTGTGTATATTACGCCCTGATATTTTTAAGTTATATCCCTCTGGATTTTTACGCATTTAGTGAACATAGTGATGTTTGTCTGCATAATTTGCAGAATTCATGAACATTTCAATAGAAAATAAAATTGAATAAACTTCTAATGATAAGCTGTGTTTTGAAACATCTGTGTATTATGTAAAAGTTCATGCTTGAAATGATAAACAATCAGGTGGCAACATCTAGAGAGACGGGTGGTTGCTGGGTGGCTCCCTTTGATTCTTACGCATTAATTAGTTATATATTACGCCCTCTGATCATTGATTTAATGTTGCAACTTAATAGATACTTAAAAGCTGAAGAGTAATACCGTAATATATGCAATACCAATTATTGCAGTAAGGTAGATACTTTAAAACGGTGGAGTAGATTGAAGTTGTATTATCTTATTCGTGGATGCTTGAGAATATACAGAACAACTGTTAATCGGAAACGGAAATTAAATTGGATAGCAAAGTATGAGGAAAAGCAAATTAAACGCTTATTGTCGCTAAATATTGAAAAGTTGTATCTTGACGGGATTTACGATTGCTGACATGTAAAACTACCGCTTCTTGTATCGTTTTTATACCCTAAGTCGTACTTAAGCAATACTGACGTACTATTCAAAATGTTCTTTCTTTACAAGTAGGAATATAATGAATGCATTTAAACTGTTTAATGTACGTCATCAAGCAAAAGGAAAGTGATCAAGAATGCGCCATAATGAGTTTAACTTTCTGTTTACGTGTGTGCTCTAACGTACTGAACAATTCAACAAACAAGTATAAATTAGTAGACTGTATACTATATGCTATATAAATACCAAGTCCTCTATTATAGGAATACATCATATGCACCATTAGCTACATGTGCATTTCCTACCTACCCTCCTCACGAGATGCACGAATTGCGTTCATCACTTTTGTTCTGTAGTCTTTTTGATAGGTTTTCAAATCTTCACTTGATAGCACAAGTAGCAGACAATGCGATTTCTCGGTTTCAGAGGGATTGCTGACATATTTGTCATCAGATGGTTGTATATCTTTTGTTTCATCAAACTGCAACAAAAAGACGTTTCTTGGGATTAAATATATTAAAAGCACTTCAGTAAATGCTACATAAAAGGTTCGGGGAAACGATATATTTCTCACAGTGCTTTGAGCTTTTCTTGTCAATTGACGGGAATAAAAAATCGCTCGAGGGTTTTTACGGAACCGTCAAAATTAAACGTAAGAGTAGAGAACGTTCAAGTGGATTTTTCAATAGTTATTTCGCCGCTCAAATGATATGTTTCTGCTTCAGCACAAAAACACGTAAGCTCCGGGTTCTTAAATTATCATACTTTTCCTAACGTATGTCTCCGGGTAGTAGTTGTCAATTTTACCTCGTCGTAGCACAACTAGTCCCACCACTGATCGGCTTTTATATTCTGTTTATGCGTGGTTATGATGGTTTAAGCCTGAGAAATAGCTTTCTTAAAAAAATTGACTTTGCCCTTGGATAATTACGCACTTGGAAGACAATAATCAAATCCATGATTGAACTGTCTTCTCTGCAATAACCTTTCAATCTGGAAATCAGTCTTGAAATGTATACAGAATAAAGCTCTAGTATATCTCAAGAAATTAGTAACAATACCTGTGGAGTCCACTCCAGTTCTTTGTGTGCTTTTCGCCATAGGCCTGAAATAGAAAAATGGTTTATTGCTGTGTCAATTAAAGTCGAATCATATTTCAATCAATAAAAACATCTTAGATTTTGAAAAAAATAGATTTATTTCAGTATAAAATGTACATTGACATGGTTATAAAACAATACTCCATATATCACATTAAATCATACTTTATAATAAAAGTGATACGATATAAGTAATACAAATAACGATGATGACAATGACAATGATGATCAAATGAGAAGATGATACATAAAGAACCATGCTAAACACATTATACATCGAGGATAACACAAAAAAGATACAAAGTATCCCTTATTTGTTGAATGTTTGATACATTTTAAAGTATTCCGATTTTTTGTCAATTCACTTTTCATATTTCAGCGACTGATGCTGGTATGTAGTAAGGTAAATTGAACGTGGAATTATGTTAGAATCATTATTGAACTAAGAGTCACTTTAGTTTATACGAAATTATAATAGTTTAATTACGAAGAAAGCTTCGTAGCTCCTCCCGAACACTCATTCTAGATGTCATCACGCGCGCGAGAGAGAGGCAGTGAGCTTTTCATCACTGCTACCAATTTACAGATAGGTGGACTGAGGTGCCTGTGCCATCAGTGTCTTTTCCTAGGGACAAATATAGGGCCTCCCGTTCCGGAGGCGAATGTCCTTACCACTCAGCTATCGAGACCTTCAGGATAACTTTGAATTTACTGGAAAATGGAAAAATAAATGTACTGATAGGATAATGATAAAACCATCTTCTATTCATTCGAAAACATTGTTTGCGTATGCCTTTCTTTCAAATTCAAGTTGTTTCTTCACGAAAAAGAGTTGTCAGCAAGTGTTTCTTCAGCATCATTGGAAACAATACAGTGCTATATTTAAAAAGCAAGGCAGGCAATGTTTTTAGCACAAATAAAGGTCATCTCCGTCGGTAAGACATCTTTCTTGGTAATATAAGAGCTACATTTAATTGTTCTCCTGAGACTTTGATCTTATCGTGTGACATAGTTACATTTAAATATTGGATTACCTTGTGTTCGTAAGTGCACATCGCAATGAGACATTCAAGTCTAAAATGTTTACCTGTGAAGTCGGTTTGCTTTCGAATTGAAAACAGTGTGACTAGCGCATTAGATGCAGAGAGCTCACTAAGGACTTAGTGAACTCACCATGAATTAAGTTGTCCGTATAGTTATTACATGCATTAGGTTTTATAAATTTCAAGAGAATAAAAATGTTGTCGAAAGCAAACATCATTAACATTCGGCACACAAATGTGTGAAAAAATCCACAGACCTACTTACGCACGAATTTGAAACTCTTGTATTTTTCAACTTAAATCAACAAGCTATCGAAGGCCGCAATACTTTTTATGAGATTTTTTTATCCAATGAAATTATCCATGGTTATCCGAATCGAGAACGACCAACTTTCGCCCGTATTCCATATTGAAACGAATCGAGGCAAATTGCTAAAAAGAAATCAATTTCAGTTGTGTGTTTCTCAATATTTATGGTTCAATGGTTTGTATTTTCTTTCTTTAGGCCACACCAAATTGAGAATTTGTTCATCGGATTTATTTTTAATTGGGGCAGCGAGCGAAAAAAAAATATGAGCAAGCTAAGAGCGAAGAAATAATGTAAATACAACGTGTACTTGATTGTTGGTGAGCAAATACAGAAAATGGGATCAGAGTAGTATTTCACAGGAAATTAAGCCAGTATACATGTATACCGCTATGTAAACGACGTGCGTGTGGAATTGCATGTTTATGTTTAAGCAAAAAGATTTATTTCGGTTTTGATATTTTTCAAAAACAGTAAGGTTTTCAAGTGAAGTGATATTTGATTCTTCATTTTAGAGAAGAAAAGTTTGTATCTGAACGACATATTAAATTTAAATCCACTAATGTCTGTAGGTGGAGCAATACAAATCGATTATCATTTCGTTATCACTATGCACCGAACACAATGTAGAAGATTATTGCATATATCGTATGTATGGTATATACGTACTTCTTTAGCGGGCGTTAAGTGTTGGACTATCATACATAATGGTAAGTGGTAGAGTCCGGTGAATAACTATATGCTGTATATACATGTTTATTAATACGTAACTTTTCTTCCAAAAAACATTTTAAAACGGACTTTTGAAAAATAAGTTATACAGTATTGTATTGTTATTTTTTCACATTGTATTCTGATTTATTTATTTCATCCTTTTTCCATTTTTAATCTTATTATTCCATGTCAAAATATTAGCTTACAATACATGTCAAGTATGACAAGAATTTGTATCTCATCAGCAGTGTAGTTTGCTAACATGCTATTGCGAATATTATGCATTATCTGAAGCAATCGCTAGGATATCAACCATAAGTGACTGAAGTCCTTAGGGACACTTGATAATTGTACAAATTATCGAAAATACATTTCGCACCATTTCTGGCGTGTACAACTGTCATGAATACGTCTCAAGTTTCGAACAAATTAAACATGCTTAGAGAATACATAATTATATTTAACACTGACCATAAACTTCGGTTAAACAAGTTAAACAATGTCAAACTTCACTCCGAGCCTCTGTAAGGTGATGAGATTGAAATTAAATATAAAATTGTCATAGATGGTTTTGTCCCCAGTTTTCAATTATAACTGTCTAAATTATGTAAGCATAATCTGGCGTCTCTATCAAATTGTCAATGGTGACTTATGGTACCTGATACTGAAAGTAAACTTTCCACTTAGTATTGAGTGCATTAAAACATTGAGCGTGAAGGGCTGACATTTAAAAATGCCAGTTCTATAAATGGGTCACACTGCAACGCAATCAATCAGGCTAAATAACTGTTTGCTGTCTCCATATAAACATGTTCGGTATCCGCCAGACAAATATCCTCATAATTAACATAATGACAACCAATAAAAGTTCTAATGTCTCTTCAATACCATTTTATTTACACAATATATATGCTTATCTGGAAACATGCTTACACTAGACTTCTATAAATGTCACCATATTTTGTAGCTTCCGTTAAATGATTATTGTGCGGAATTCTGCGGGCCTATTTGGGGACCGAAAGTGGTAATGAACGATTTTAAACGATATGTGAAATAATTTGCTGTTTTAACGATTATGTCATGATATTAGTACTAAGTAAGTTTAATTGTTATAGGTAATCGTCAATGTTACGCACATAAAAGTTCGACCTCGGGCTTCGTAAAAAAGAACCGCACCCGGAAACGCCTCATAGCTATTTATGTCTGAGAAAAGCATCATCGTAACTCGTTAGTCTAAACACTTTCCATTTTCTAAATCAAAGCACTGAAAATACTGGTGGGAAGGTTGTGTTGGCATGTGCAAATTAAGTTTAGGTAAACATTACTAAAATGTATAAATCCACTGAAATGTTCACTAAAAGACGTAAAAATGTTGACTCCATGTCCGAGACGTGAACATGTTCTATAATTTGTTTTGAGAAATTCTGTTCAACTACTAAGTTGGTTTCGAAATGCTCAATTAAAAGATACTTATATTCTCAAATTCAAGACGTAAAAATGAGAACACAAGATGGAGATCAATGTCTAGAAAATCAAAACTGATTCGCAATTCTCGCAAACTTGTGTTTCATATTTCAAATTTGTAAATGAACTTGCAATAATACAGCGCTCAAAATGTAGTACTAAACAGCTAGAGTTTAGTTTGAAAAAAAACTAGTGTCAGTAATAATTTTGCAACTTTAGTTAAATCAGCCGTGCAACCTATGGTAACAGACGATACACAAACACTAAATGCGTATGCTTACTCATAAAAAGTAAATTCTTGAAATGCTTCAGATAGAAATTTACCTGTGCTGATGTTGATTTCAAACCGGGAGTAGTTAGTGCATACCAAAGGTGATATCAGTTCGGATAATGTCAAATTTACATGTGCTTATGTTTAGTTCAAACCGGAAGTTGTAAGTGCATACAGAACATGATTTAAATTCTTTTAATGAAACTGTACTGACAGGAATGTGTCAGAATGTCATACTTTTTTACCCTGTTTCGTCTTATTCTAACAAGCAACCAATAAGCTTTATAGCTCGGGCTGATGTACGCATAAAGGTTTGTTTGAAGTCTTTTGAATAAGAACTATTTAATTTTTTACAACTTAGATGAAAATTGAATCTTGCGCCCAGCACATGCAGAGATCTCACGACGTGTGCACTTACTTTTAGAAAAAAACAGGTTGTAAGCATATTTCCAAAAATTCTCAGCTTCTAAAAGCAAAATTAAAATCTGCGACCTTACAAATCATATTTGGTTAATGCATCTGCATATAATCATGACATAAATGATATAAATTTTTCTACAAATGTGGTCCGTAACAGTAGCTAATGTATCAAATTGCTTTCAAGTGATTTTGTCACACTAGTCTGACAAATACAGTACTGATACTATTAAAAACATATACTGACAGCTAATCCTAGTATGTAGCAAAACTTAAGATGTGTACGAACTGCAAGTCTGTCAAATGTAAATAAACATATACTTTAGGTCCATACAGTGTTGTATGTAGTCTATGTGAGATGGTCGAGTGGTCAATGGTCTGGACTACCAATCCGGAGGTCCCCAGTTTGAGTCCCAGCCAGGGCACTGGAAATATCATAAACGCTTGCCAGTGCTATATATACCGGGCATGTAAAAGAACCAAAGGGTTTATTTGTAAAAGAGCTATAGTCTGGTACCCGGACTCCATTGTATCTGCATCTGTCTCTCTTCAACTTGCGCCTGTCAGGGGTATTGGCAAGTTCACAGGGAGAAGTTCCAGGGTAGGCAAGGACTATTAAACAATCTAAGAAAAAATATAGTCTTGCGTGTATCTGTGCTGTACACTGGGTGCATAAATGCACCACCAGAGTCTGGTACCCGTATTCCATTGTATGCATCTGATTCTTCCGCCTGGTTCACCTAAGGAGAACTACCAGGGTCGACTGGGACTCTTAACAATCTAAACCATACCACACTGCACACAAAGCTAATGAAGAGGTGAAATGACTACTACGGGGTTAAAGTCATGTGTACTGACTGCTCAGCTGTGTTATATTGTCAATGTTATATGGTCAACTGTTGATAATTGCATATTGTAATATTTATACTCGGAGTATTCCTTAATTGTATTTTCTTATTGTATGTGGATCACTGGTTGTTAGTACCGAATGACCGAGTGTAGTTTTTAAACTACTTTCGTTTTCGAGCACCGGTGCGCACCGTCAGCAAACAAAAATAAAATTTCCAATTGAAGTAGAGATCTATTCTAGATATAATCAGGTCTGAGAAAATTATTGATTGAAAAGATATATATAATAATCAGATAGAACTTTAAAGAAGTTATAAACACTTTTCCGTTTATATTTCTTTGCGGGACTTATGCGACCGCAACGTCTGCAAGCATGTTTGGCGTAATCATTTCATCCTTCCAAAAAAAAAAAAAAAAAAAAACTTATGTCCTCGCCACCACCCTAATCATAACAAGGTTTCGAATCTGGTCTGAGAAAATTATTGATTGAAAAGATATAGATCTATATAATTAAATATAACTTTAAAATTTTTTTTATCTTGGACTTAAGCGACCGCATCGTCCACATACATGTCTGGCGTAATAAGTTCATCCTTCCAACTAAAAACAAAATCGTATGTCACCGCCACAACCCTAATAATAACAAGGTTTCGAATTGAGATAGGTACACATATACATGTGTATTGTTTCATCTCATGCATGTTGTTATCGAATGGCTTGGCTTGGCTTACAGAACTTTTTACTACAGATGCGGAGGCATGAGAATCATGTTGTACTTTGGTCAAAGGTAAAATTCTGGATTTTCTGGTATACTGTTAACTATAGAGCGATGATGACGTCATCGCTCTAATAAACGAGCAGAACAATGTTGGTATGCTAACAAAATGTCAGCCTGGTTAGCTCAATCGGTAGAGCACGAGACTTGTAATCTCGAGGTAGCGGGTTCGATTCCCGGGGCTGACCAACTAAAATTACTAACAGTCTTTCGGATGATACTTAAACCGAGGTCCCATGTATGGGTGCTATACATCTGGCATGTTGAAGAACCAGGGGTGTCTCTGGAATTGGGACGCTTTCTGTATCTTGCACTATCCTCCGAAAACCTAAAAAAACTAACCTCTTCTGGGGGCGTTGGTCATATGAGAAACCGGTATCAACGATAAAACCCTAATATTCGATACTACGGTAAGCTAATGTATGCAAAATATACGGAGTCTAAAACAAACAAAAAATCACAATTTTTGTGGCATGTAAGTTTTATGTCTGTAGCTGATTACATTTCTGCAAACATGCGATTAATTAGGAAATTCATAGGCAAATATACTGTATGCCCATTCTGCGAATGTACTCCGCTTCGAACTACTTCTTTCGGCGGAGTTTTCTGTGTTTTTAGAAACGTAGAAACGGCATTTTTATTATTAAAAATCGTTATTTTTTTCTGTTCTGTTCTGTTCCCTCTTTCGACAACCGTCCCAAAACATAATCTGGCGATCTTAAACACTTTATTGGGTCTGCACAAAACCTGCAGAATAAATCGGTCCATCGACAATTTTGATTGTGGCTGCTCGTTGCCCGAATCCCGTTTCACATTTAGAGTAATTGACTACATAGATTTAGTCGAACGGACAAAGAACCGTTTACGGGGATTATACCGTAAATCGTTATTCGATATTTCACGAAAGAAAAACACTGGCGGTACTGTAGTACAATCTTAAGTCAAACTGATTCCACTTAGTCGAAATTTACTATGTATTTCATATAACAATATATAATTTTAGAGGCATTTGCAGATGATAATTTCAATGGTATTTTCATGAAATTTAATAATAATAATAATAATATCTTTATTTAATGAAGGTAAACACATGATGACAAATGTACAAAATATTTACATATTTTCAATGTGGCCTTCTGAGGAAGATAGCATATATACTACACAAAATGAAATGAAATGA
>JAUMHA010375833.1:0-12881 GCA_032359765.1 Saxidomus gigantea
ACGGACAGACGGACACCGAGGCGATAACATAATACGTCCCTTCGGGCGTATAATAAAATCAGTACTTCTACTTTCAGACAACAAGAGTTCTTGAGTTTCTATATAGAATAACTATGTAAGAAAAACACTGCATTCCCTTAAAGGCCTCATTTCTGTAAAAATCAAGTTTCTCAATTTTCCATTGTTAGAGAATACAAAGTTGATTATTTATGCCAAACAAAATCATCAAATCCTGATAAGCCTTTTCAGAAAAAGAAGCATTTTCAAAATTTCACCACACCATCGTGGCCTCGTCTCTGAGTGGTAATTCTTTTGTCTACATCTTACAGAACTCAGTTGTTGTCAGTTAAATTAAATATTAAGTACTATTAGTTTCAGAAAAAAAAGAAGTTTCTAAATAAAATATTTAAGAAAAGCACTACACCCCATTCATTCAGGGGCCTCATTTCTAAAAAAAACAATGATGAAGTATAGGAGTCGGATATTAGAAAGAGTCACGTGATCCTATTATTTGAGCCAATTAGAATTTTATTTTGATATTCGGTTTCAGAGAAATAAAATTTTAATGTTTTCATATTGAATATAGAAGAAAATAACAATTAAAGGACAATTACTCTAAAGACACTGATCCAATCTTCGTGAAAGCTACGAGTACGCCACGGCATTATGCTTTTGTATATTATTTTAAGTTTCATGAAATTTTGTCCATTGGTTCTTGAGTTATGACTCGGGACGGACGGACATACACATCAACATTTTGGTCTTAGGAGGTATTGTCCATTGTATTTTACGGACTCGTAGGTACCACTTAGCTCTAGAGCAAATAGAGTAAAAGACCAACGTATACGTCCTAACACGTAAATAACCACGGCATGAACAAATGTGCAATCGGACAGAAAGATGGACAACACCAGAACAGTTTCCCTGCGTCTTTGGCGGTAGACAATAAGAGTTTCAAAGGCTTTTGGTATAATATAAGTCAGTAATATGGAAATGAATTAAACATTCATACGTTTATATCTGAAGTCTTTACGAAATCTACATTTTCTTTATCTTATGTTACATTTGAATAAATTGTGCTTTTCAAATTAATATTACTTGAAGGAATTGTAGATTTAGAAAAGTAAGCAGGTTTGGACATTTTGCTGCCCTTATCTTAATGAGATTGGAATTAAATTAGCAAAATCAAAGTGATTAAAAACATTCAGACTTCCAAATAAAGATAATGCTAATAGTGATGTGCATGGAGTAATATAATACCTGTTGTAATTACATGTACATGTCATTTTTTTTCGCTCTTTACCTAATGTATAATACATAGTAGAATACAGATACTAATGTTTTTATTCATAGAATATGTTATTAGTATATAATTTTATTACTACTCCGATTTGTAAAACATTAAAGATGCTTTGCAGATGTCATCTGAATTAAATTTTTACTGAATATTTAACTAGCATTGATATCACTGAATCCATTACTAATTTTTACTCTTTTTTTTCTTTGAAAGTACTAAAGGATGTAGAAGTTACTGTACCGGTTTAACTCTTTTACTGATTTAATGGGAAAGGCAGTACTTGTATGGTAAATTTCACAGTTTATGATTTGAGAAGATAATTACGCACCAATATGTACTTCTACTTTTTGTGAAGTCAATGACTCTATGCATTGTACTTAGTATAACCTTTAGATTGTTACACAACAGACCCATGAAAGCCCTATATCGCTCACTAAAGTATAAACCCTATATCACTCACCATAGTCTAAGCCCTATTATCAACCACTATAGTCTTAGCTGAAAAAGATAAAGTAAAACAGAAAAAACAATTGGGTTTGGATGGGATTTGAACTCCACTAGTAAAAGTACAAACGTCTTAGCCACTACACTTTGGAGACCAACTAGAGTGGTAGAGGCAAATATAAGCTTATAATGAAAGTATCTTGATTGACAACTCTTGCTTTTCCAGAAAAATAGACTGTGTCTAAAGTTTTCAACTCAGAAGTAGATCTACCTCAATTTTTCAATGAAGAGAGACACATATATTTGATCTAGTGCTTATTTAAAAGTCTCCATGCATCTTTTACGATTACCGTTTTAAATATAACAGGCCGATTCTGCGACCTGCAATAAGAGGAATGTTTAGATAACCTTGTCATCAATCTGACCTTAGTACATCTCCTCAATACGTACTACAGTTTCCAGAAGATCGTGTACTTTAGTCAGATTTGGGAAATTCTTAGTAACTTAATGAATCAACAAGAATTGTCTGCTAATATAATGTACAAGGTACAATAACAGCAAATATGTTGTTCTATGATTCTGCTGGAAATTAACACTTTTACTTGCCATTAAATATCACAAATAAATCAATCTAAGCATAGTTTATTGCCTTTGGCCATGAACAAAGATGCAAAACACTCTCCGAGCACCACCTTATAAATTCAGACTTCATTTAAAATACATGTACATGTATTTGCTTTATTCAGTTATAATAACAGGAGAGTGAGAAAACCATTAACAGGGATAGGTCCATGCCGGTCATTTATATTACTATTTTTACTAATACCACAGACCTGTATTTTTTGCATATCGGATCGGCATTTTCTATGATTTTGGCCATGCCGGAAAAACCGGTCTGGCACCCCTCCTATGCCAGATGACTCTCGTAAATTACTTATGACGTAACATTATAAATATTGTGACGTCACTTTCCTAAACACAACGTCGGAAAGTCGTTTGTTTTTCATGATAATTTATCATTTTAATATAAAGGATAATTGTTGGTTTCGGTGTAAGATCACGTTTTATTTTTATGTTTTCCAGTGAATTATAGAGTTTTCTTATTGAAATAAAAGTGATAATCCAGTTTTGAAATAGTGGATTACCATTTTTATTTTTCACTGTTTTTGCAATCTTTAACCCGGATTTACGTCAAAAAGTATACCGAGCGTAATTAATGCTGAAAACCATGCGATGATGACGTCGTTTAAATGACGTCATTTGCGCTGTTTTCTGATGACGTTTCCCGAGATTTTCGATATTTTATAGAAAGAAACTCAATAAAAGTAGAGTTTTAACCATAAGATAAACAGAAAAAGGGTTGGTATCAGTGTAATATCACGTTAATTTCACTTGTGAACACCAAAAGTTATTTTCACTCGTCACGCCAGGCTGCACCACTTGTGAAAATATCACTTTTGGTGCCCACTCGGTGAAATTATATAGAGGATAATTGTTGGTTTCGGTTTAAGATCACATTATAATTTCTCCGAGTGGGCACCAAAAGTGAATTATAAATAATCTGGACTTACAGCAGAGTAGCATTCAATATCACAATTAGTAGTGTCACCAGAGTTATCAATTTTGACTGTGAGTATTACAATCATCAACATTAGCACTTTTATCTTAATCTTTACACTTCTCCTTGATAATTTCCTTACTGGCCCCTGAGTTAGCTGGTTTACCCTGTTTTTCTACTTCATTTCCAGTCTGAGCAACAGTGTCTGTGTTCAGTTCTTGACCCTCATTATTACCATTATTAGTCACTTCATCAATATTTACCTTAAGTATTCGGTTGTTTAACATTTGACATTATTCATGTAATGCTTCTACCTTTCAAAAATAAACAGAGGTGACTCTCCATCTGCTGTAAACAATCAGCGAAGGTATGAATTATACTTCACTGAAACATAAATAACAACCTGCATACTATCAGTCCAGTTAACTTTTGATCCTCTTAAAATATTCTGTAAATATCCTCATTAATTCATGTCATACATGAAATGAGAGAATAAAAGTGTTTTGACTTGACTTGATCTTTAGCTGTTAACACATTCACAGTCATGTTTGACAATTATGGCCAATAATCGGATGGTCCTTGTCATAAACTTGAGAAAAGTCCAAAGTAGTTACGGATTATCAATTGTGTACAGCATCCTGTTACCAAGGTGACCTCCCTGCGATGCCGGTTATATGACCGTAATTTGTGGACATTTTATTGTATCAAGGACCGCAACAGTCTATCACCATTATTGTTTAACTTTTTTAACTGTCCTGTGTCTCTATTGAAACACACCCGTTCCTCTGGCATCAAACATCAAGCAATCACAACACCAATGCGGCCCACCTGATCAATAATAATTTAGTTTGGTACTTAGTTACATAAGCTGCTGTAATCAGAGCAGAAACACTTTGTCTGAGAAAAGAAATCAGGAGTAAGTCACTCATAATTGATTAAGTGTTTAATTTAAATCATACCTAGATCTACAACTCGGTTAATATAAATGATTTTTCTTTCAATATATTTTCATTGACTCACTGGTTTAAATATAAAATACACTACAATAAAACAACATACCTAGTTATAATTTATAGCTAAAATTATTTCTTAAGAAATAAATAAAAATTGTCTTACTCAACATGCAACTATAAAACATCCAATATTAAGAACAACCTGGTCATTACATAGGCCTATTCGACCGGCAACACTGGACATCAGAAAACATAGCACAAATGACCTCATATCTATGATGTCACCGTCATATGGTTTCCAGCATTCATTACGCTCGGTATCATTTTTGACATCAACCCGGGTAAAAGATTTTGATAATTTCACTGAGCGAAGAGTGAGTTTTTTGGGTAATAATTCACCTTTATATTTCGGTAAACCACCGTAAAACATAAAATAAATAAATAACTGAATATCTAAATAAGTAAATAAAATAGTTTCACTGGTTTATAAAATTGAAATATACATCATGTAATTGCAAAATGTTGGAAACCAGTCAAATTAACAACACTAATTAATGATCACAGTCTGTCATCTGTCTTGGCCTCTAAGTAGGCAATACATTATCACTTATTCTCTTTAGCTGCTAAATTTTCCTCAACCACAATATCTATATCTAGTCTATTGTATCGTTCTTTCAATAGGAATAGTACAGGCAAGCACACAAATATGGCTCCGATCAAGCACCAGTTCTCCCACATAGTTCCTGCAATAATAATGATTCTCAATTAATTCATGAGAGTTGTGCCGCGAAGTGACGTAATGACAGGACGTATGTAAACAAGCGCGTCTAATCACATTTCCCATTTTAAAGTAACAATGATGTACTGCTGCTGCAAATTACAGAGTTGAATATAGTTTGAGATAGTTTTCAAAGAAAATGATGTGTTAGAATCGAAATAATAAATATATGCAAATATTTTATTGTAAGATAAAATACAGTCAGTCGTTCGAATGCAGAAATTAAACCATTTGTGCTATACACTCGTGATTTAATTACTACACATTCTAACTCCTGACTGTATTTTATTCAACAACAATATAAAGGGACACATTTATTATTTCTTAAGTACAGTAGCACTTCATAATATGAAGAGTTATGGCAGCATTCAAAATTATTTCCAATGCAGTATATACCAGTGTACTACATGTATATTTAAAGATTTAATATAATAATGAAATATATAATCGTACAGTAAACTCTGCGAACTGCTTGGGACCATTTAAAGTGGTTCCTTATATCTGGAGTAAGTTTTATCCATATAGAATCTAGCATTTTTCTATAAAATAAAGAGGGAAAATAAACCAGGCCAAGACAATTAGTTCCTTATAGCCGGAATTTCGCTATATCCGGAGTTGTTATATACGGAGTTTAACATTTAAAGAAAGCCGCCTTCATGTCTACTGGACCAGAATCATTTCCTGTTTTTGGAAAGCGGACAACACAAGGATGCTACAGCACATCTTTGATGTCATTCAATCCATTGGTTCATGAGAAGAAGCCATTTAATTGGGTTTTTTTCTATTTCTAGTAAAAATGGCCCGTGTGCACTGGACCTGAACCATTTCCTATTTTTTGAAACAGGTCAATGCAAGGATGCTCAAAAAAGCAAGTTTCAAAGAATATCTTTATTTCTTGTGCCCCCCACAAACTACATGTACAATGTATGTTTATCTGTCTTGACCATCATATACCCCGTACAATAGTGAAAAAATGTCAATATATATTTTACTTGTTAAAATGTCACTTGACAACAATCCATAATTGCCTATAAGTTTGTAAAATAACACCAGCTATCATTTTGTTAGTAATTATAATGTGAAAATATGTTTGAAAATTTAAATTTATTCAAGCACTTTAATTTCAGTGTACTACATGTAGATTATGTATAAGGAATGGTGTTAAAATACAAGATAAATGACACTATATAATCACATACATACTTTATAATGTTAAATGTACAAATCTGAATACATGTTTCCTCACCTATTGGCAGAAGCTGAACAAGAAGGAACAGTAACCCAGCTATATTGTTGACTAGAGTAAGGACAAGATTTGTCACCCCTTCTGCAACTGGATATGTAACTTCACATGCCATTTCAAAGAAGAGCGGAGATGCGCCACCCAAAATAAGGTTGGCAAGAATATATGTGGAGTATATAACACCTGAAATAAATTGGCAGGAAGTATGAAGAGCTTTGGAAGTTACTTAAACCTGTATGTAGTTTTTGTTTTATGTTTGAATCCCAGCTGTTGCTGTCAGTTTTAAAATCGTTTGTTATGGTTTATTTCGCCTTTAAGACAAAACTCAGAATTTCTGATTAAAGTAAACCATTAACCATACTTCAAAATATAATAGCATTGTAACAAGGTGGTTGTCTATTATAAACCAACAATCAATTAATATATAAATGCACTATATTAACTCAGACCTTTCCATGGCAAAATATCTTGTTTTAAAGATGTTTGCTAACTTTAGGAGTAGCCATTTCTTGACAAAAAATAGTACTTGTAGATAGCCTCTAACACTCTGAATATTGAAACAGTTACCGAAGCCTTCTTTGGGCAAAATATTTTACATGTTAAAGGTTTTTGGACTGTTATAGAAAGACACCATTTGCAAATGTGGCTTCTATTTTTATCGCATGACAATATGGCACTTTTCAAAAACATATAGTTTGAGACAGCTTCTTTCATTACATATTGTGCGTTCAGATTGACCTGTCGGGGTGGAGTTAACACTTGAAGTTTCAAATAAGGGTTATCTCAAAAAGAAAAGAAAATAGGTAAATATTTGTTTACTCCAATAAACCTTTGCCAAAATATGTCTAAAATTTGACGGTACATTAGTTATGTTGGTACATGGCTAATAAATAAAATTCACAATGCAATGCAATCAATCAACAAATCAACAATGCACATTGTGTAGAGTCAAGTGTATTGCCACTTTCTTAAACATATGTAAAATTATTATAGCTTCATTGATGCCTAACTGCAAATGTTTAATTTTTCCGTAATTGTTCCGTAAGTTGCCAAAAATTCAACAAACCCTGCACAATTATGCACTAATCGGAAATGTCCCGTCACGTAAATCTGACCAAGCAATAGAAGTATATAACCTTGTGCATAACAAAGCAGCAAGCTTTGAAGCAGGCTTTAAATTAAATTTTGCTTGTACAAAATACATGTTAGAGTATTTACCATCAGTGTCTGGTACAACTGCAATTAAAGCCAGTACAAATACAATAAAACATCCCCCACCAGTTATATACAGGACAACCAAAAACCACTTCATATGTTTGGCAAATATATCAGCACCTCTGAAATATCAAAAATTACATACTGTTATCAATTCTGCACAGTAGAAAGGAACCAAGCAAATTACAGATAGGATTTGACAAAGTGAACTCTAAATGAAATGAAGTTTCAAACATTCTGTGTACATTAAAGTGGCTATTTCATGTCATTGCAACATATTTTTCTAATATTTAAAAACTGAAAAAGCCTGTAAATCTTTTATAACTGAGTTACAAAAAGTCCACAAATATTGACTGATGATGAGGTGAATATTCAAATGTATCGGCCTGTGTGGTACATATGACATACCACAGGTCCATAAATTTGGATTTTCACTGAAATCATCAGTCAGTATTTGTTTTATTGTATCACTTTGGTAAACGTTGCTACAGCATGGAAGTATACACTACATTGTAGTGACAGTGTATACTTCCGTGGTGACAGTAATTAAAACTGATATAATCATTTTCATTTTATACTATTGTATAAATTTACTTTTTGCAACAAAGGCATAAACTTACATTTGGCCGTTTTGCTCAAAGAAATGAAAGTGCAGTTTAGCAGTTACATGCTATTGTTTACAACTAGATGGGTGTTCAGTAGAACAACTTGTGTTGCCTTCTTACACTTTGTCAGAATAACCAATAATTTCATGACAAAATCTAAGTACAAAAAGGTGCATAACTCTGACAAATATGACCTTGACATACAAAATTTGTCATAAGCAAAGCAATTTGAAAGTTTGATGGAGAAATCTTAAGAAATGGCAAAGTTATAGCCAAAGTTAAGTTTTCATGACAAAAACTAAGTACAAAAAGGGGCATAACTCTGTCAAATATGGCCTTGACCTACAAAATGTGGTGGCATCACAACCCTTTTGTCATAAGCAATACAATTTCAAAGTTTGATAAAGAAATCTTAAGAAATGGAAACATTATAATAAAAATCTAAGTCCAAAAAGAGGCATATCTCTGTCAAATATGGCCTTGACCTATAAAATCTGGCGGCATCGCAACCCTTTTGCCATAGGCAATGCAATTTGAAAGTTTGATGAAGAAATCTTTAAAAAATGGCAAATTTATAGCCAACGTTAAGTTTTCATGACAAAAACTAAGTACAAAAAGGGGCATAACTCTTTCAAATATGGCCTTGACCTATAAAATCTGGTGGCATCACAACCCTTTTGTCATAAGCAATACAATTTCAAAGTTTGATGAAGAAATCTTAAGAAATGGTAAAGTTATAGCCAACGCTAAGTTTTTGTGTTGGACGGACGGACTGACAGAGAAAGCGATCCCTATATATATATCGCCTCTTCGCCGAAAAGGGCGAAACAATAATGTCCATCATGTGGGGTGAATATCCACTGATAATACCAGGTCATGTGATGAACTATAGACTTATCATGATCACAATCCATAAATATAGTAAGTTATACAAAAAGCTTAAATGTGTCTTTTTTAGTAAAAATGGCATAGATCTTAAATCGTATATGAAATGAATTGTTATGCACATGTATTTTACCTATCATGTTTATAAATTGGATTGAAAGTGGGTATAAAATGTGAATGTCTAAAAACGCCATATCCCACAAAACTAGTGTGTACAACTGCAACTATAAAATTCTAATATGACTCACGATTATGTCTCTATATACAAAGAGTAGAACAATTATGCTTCATTATGCCATAAACAACCAAGGAAACGATATGCTGTCATTATGATGTCATATTGTATAAATATAAACTTTGTATAGTATGTGTAGACATGAAATTTTTCATAATCTCATTACATGACCTACCTTCCCATAACAATGCATGCTGCACACGTTCCTATAACACCATAGAAGCCAAGCCATGCTGCTTCAGTCTGAAACGAATGTATCAATCAAATAATTCAAACTACAGTTATCATTGGAAGTGATTCATAGTCCCACTTATGCTCTGATCAATATAGCATTATACTGTAAAATATTGTTTTATGTAACATACTGTTATGCTCTATATTATGTTGTACTCTATACTTCTGATCAGTACTGTATAGTCCTCCATAATAGATAGAGTTATGTTAGTTCTTATTTTAGTAATAGTGGCCCCTTGTGTGCACTGGACCAGAACCATTTCCTGTTGTTTGGAAGGGGACACTGCAAGAATGCTTCAGATTAAGTTTAGTGACATCCTATCCGCTGGTTCATGAGAAGAAGCAATTTAAAGCTTTTTAAATTTTTACTAACAGCAGCCCCTGTGTCCACTCTACTAGAACCATTTCCTCTTTTTTGAAAGGAAACAATGCAAGGATGCGTATTATACAGCAAGCTGTTTAAAGGGTTTTCTATTTTAGTAAGTTAAACGTCAGCAACCCCTGTGTGCAATGGACTGGAATCGTTTCCTATTTTTTGTTTCTTTCATTCAGACTATAGACCTGTAAATAACTTAAACAAAAGGATAAATGGTCATTTAATCCCAACAACCATGAATATTTTATACCTAAATAACTTTCCATAGTCCATCAAATACCAAAGTTAATTTTGGAGATCACAATGTGAAACTAATCTCTAACAGGGTACATTAAATAAACAATAACCTTCACACATCATGTACCTGAGATATGTTGTGGTCTTTGAGATTGACATCTAATACACCGTTCCAACATCCAAGGATGCCCATTGATAACCCATAAATGAAGCATATCAACCAAAATGTACGGTTTCTGAAAACAGTAAAAATGACATTCTGTACTAAATCAATTTTCATTTTTAAGAAAAAAATAGTTATTCTACACTGCCAACAACAAAAACAAATTTGCAATTGCATATTGGTTGCCTCTAAACTTTCAACAAGAATAAGAAACTTGCTCTTTATAAGGATTTTTTTAATGTACATGTAGTTCACTTAATACTTCCATGACTTGAAGCACGTCTCTTATCACAACATGTTTGGTTTACCATCTGGCTGCACTCTTACTGTGTTATACCCATCATGCTATAATGGAAAGAGACGGGGACCAGTACCAATGCTGGTTCCCTCAATCCTTTACAAGTACTGATCATAACCAGAGGAAGCCATCACATATAACATCTATATATAATTCAAAATCTAAAGACAGCAATCAATGTAACAACACAAGTACAGTAAACTCTGTATATAATTATCCCCTTGGGACCTTTTAAGTCGGAGTATATTATATACATATAGCATTTTCATATTAAAATAGAGCGGGGCAAAACATCAGGCCCAGGAATTTGTTCGTTATATCCGAATTTCCCTATATGCAGAGTCACTATATAGGGAGTTTACTGTATGTTTAATCAGACATAAAAAACATTAAATCAATTGACAACCAATGATCACTACCTTGTGACAAAATGCAAGTCTAGCTCAAAACAAGAGCAACCACTGAAGGGGATTCACATCCCAGACAATGCTCTGTGACTCTGTAACAAGATGAATTTGAGTGTAGGTGGAGGAGGCATAATTGGCTATTAAATTTCAGCAAAGTTATGCACCTTCAGACGCTAAATGGTACAATGGTTATGTGTGTCTAATGTTTGAAAGCAATGCAGCAAGTACAATCTCATGATCTATGATCCGTAAGTATGTCCTTGACCTTGAGCCCACATGTTTGGTACATGGATACTGCATGTCATCTACATATTTAATGGGTTTAACAGGTCAAGTTGAATGACTATGTCTAACCTTAACCGTAGCCCCAATGGCCCCAAATTTGTAAACTTCTTTATCATACCTTGTCAACTTCTTTAGTCCCGTTTTAAACTCAAGCCTGACCAGTGAAGCTGTAGGACTAGGTGGTAATGGTGGTTTTGATGGGAAATATGTGAAAAACAACAAAAAACAAAGTGCCGACCATCCAAAAGCTGAAATTCAAAAGAAAAACAGACAAGAGATTAAATATGCGTTTCTTTGCAAAACTATGCGCTAGAAGCCAATATTGTCTAGCTCAGATGGTTTGAAAACAGAAGCTTATTTGGATTTTGTTCAACTAGAAAATGTGCATGCTGAACTTCATTCAATGTAACTCAAATATACATACTGGTAACAAGAAGGGAAATCATGGCCCTATATCGCTTACTTGAGTGATCGGAGAACATCTGCAAAACATGATCAAATTTACACAATCCCTGATAACAAAGAATTATGCAAAAATTGTGCATTTGAACAGAGCTCTGTGATATACATGTATTTTAGTTCTAATAAACCATGGCATCAAAATGTAAATAACAAGTTTAGTCTATGTAAAATAAAGACTGGTCACTGGACCAGGTTCATTTGTATAAATGATGCAGTCAATGATTCATTTCCTCAAAAAGCTCAGAGTTTAAAGTAAATTTTACTTACAATAGTACATGTATCTCATAATAGAATCTCTCTCTGAATCAACATCATAATCTACAAAGAAAAAACAGGTAAATTCTTTCAGGCCTTAACTTGACTCAGATCTTAAAAAGTAGCTGGGGTATTTTTTGAATTCTGATTTCAAACTAATTTAAAAGTTCAGTGTAAGCTAATAAGTGTGATGCATTGCTCCTAGAATTACACTAGTAGAGTAGTTCTTGTTGTTGACTGGAAATCATTGTAACCTCTCATTGATTGAGGATCATGGGTTTGAGCCCTGCTACCAACCATGTCTCTTTATGAGAGAAAGTTGGCAGTTTCTTATCGAAGATCGGAGTCTAGTACTGATTCTTAGATTGTTAGTTAAACTGCCAGCACTGTTAAAATGACCAAAATAAGGCTGGAACGGGCGTTTAACTCATACAACAAACAACTAGAGTTACACTGTGCTCATCAAATCTCAATATCCTTTAAATACTAATAGCATTTAGGAACAACAATCATTGTAAAAGACGTCTATTTAGACATGTATTAAAAAATATACTCAACCTTGGGATGAAGAGTTTGATGTGTTTGAAGATGTCATAAAATCTGCATCAAAGCTATAAGACTGTGAACTGAAAAAATAAACAAGAGCTGTCCAAAACACAGTGAGCTTGACTATTCTCAGTGCTTTTTCACAGTTTGGTTTTCCTGAATAGACAACAGTAAAGTTTCAAACCAATCCCATAGGTGGTTACTGAGATATGTGCATGACTGTGCCTTGTACACAACACTTTAACAAGGAATTTCAAAATAAGAAAAAGGAGAAAGAACAAACACGTCAAGGAATTTCTAAGTACAACTAGACCTATCACCAAATGTGATACCCCCGAAAGACTGCTTTATAAACTGAGGAAGTTCGTAGTAACAGAATACCTTGCAAAAAAAACTTAAATAGAG
>JAUMHA010375888.1:0-10844 GCA_032359765.1 Saxidomus gigantea
ATTTTTTCATCCCCATCCTATATTTGCACTAATTTCTTCTTACTTGTGTGAAAATGCGATTTAAACGGTGAGAAAATAAATCTACCATGTCCATTGAGTTGTGGAAAAGGAAATCCAACCCTCGGGTTGAGATACGTCCAATAAACTCGGCACAGCCTCGTTTTTGGACATATCTCAACCCTAGGGTGGGATTTCCTTATCCACAACTCATGAACATGTTAGATTCACTTTGTCCTTTTTGGAGGAAAACACACCACAAATATACCCAATTTTGCATACAATATTTCAAAATAACATATCTGAATAAAAACTTTCGTTAACTTGATCAAATGAATAAGTTCTTTGTCAGTTCACATTGCTATGACCATCTATGGAATACATTGCATTTTATTGGTGAAACCAATGTTGTCTGTGGTTGGATATGTTATCCGTCCGGTAATGAGATACATATAGAACGTTTTTACCACTTTTATGTATGCACATAATACAGATCTAACAAAATTGTCGTTAAAATCGGCCAACAGAATCTGTCTATTTGTTGTAAAAATAATGTCATCGTTTATATAAATATTTTCATATAGTTTCATGTGCTGTCCAAACGATTTGAGAGTTCGTTATCTATTACAGGGGAGATAAATCCAGACATTGTTCACGTGCCCCTCTATTTGTCTGAGCTCAGACTATCACCCGTTATTGGAATTGCAGGGTCGCCACCGGAAAAATGGAAAATGTATCTTGATCATTTGAGAAGAAGATGTTCAAGCATCGAGTATAATCAATATTTCGGAAATCCAAGTAAGGAAATTCTTTTTTGGGGGAAATGTTGACAATTAAAAAAACGCAACACCGATTTAAAAAAAATTCATTGTGTAATGTAATATACCTTTACTGGATATAAAAATAACACATGTACATGTACATGTATATTTCAACAAAAATTACTTCTTTTAATGATAGCATAAATAACAGGTCTATTACTATCATATTAATTTCTTTATAAAGTAAAACAAATCAAACTCTGCTTCAATACATAAAGCTTCCTCGGGATAACAAAAAGATAACGGACATTAATATCATATAATGTAATATCGGATTTTATTTTATGCTAACTTATGAAATACTGTGTTAAATAAGTGAAATATAGAGTGATGATATAGATTTGGTCTGCCGGAACTACTTTTTTAAGTAGTGCATATACATGAATTTGCTTTTGTTTTGTTAGTTAGCATAAATTAAGAAAATTCGTTTGCTCTGAGTGTATATGGAATATGTCACAACTTAAAGTGATACAATTTTCACATTTTAACTCGCACTTCGTGCTCGTCAAAATATTACAATTGTATCACTTCTCGGTGAGAAATATTCCATATCCACTCAAAGCAAACAAATATACTCTATCTAACAAGGCATGCAGCTACGGGAAACTACATATACCAAAAACATTTGTTGCAATTAATACACAATTCCAAGCTTGATATAGATTTATATCCGTTTCAAAATTAAAATAATGTTCTAACCATTATGGTCCAACAATTGTAACAAATGATGTTTTACAACATTTTGACACGGTTCCCTCAAGCAGATTGCAATATATGAAATGCATTTATGATTTGTGTACAGAGGGTAACCCTTAGCTGTAAGCCCTGTTAAAAATTGAAGACAGGTAAGAAGATTTATTACAAATTTTAAAGTAATTTCTGTCTTCTTAGAACTTTCAATGATGCTACATGTTTTAAGTAACTTCTGTCTTTCTAGACTTTTCAGTGATGGCACATATTACATTGTAAAGACTTTTACTATAATACTATTAATTTCTCAACATAATGTAATAGATATAAGAAAGTAAATTGACTTCAATACATTATGTTTTCCCTTTTCTTTGTTGAACGGTTCTCCGCTGCCATTTTCCCGAAATCATGTTAGATGTACAATAACACAATCTTGTATATTTTATAGATATTGCCGAATATGATCCAAATGCAATCCATGATAACACGAGGTTTTCACATGTGCAGCCTAAATCTTACTCAAGCATCGTAGGTTTGATAAATGGACAACCTTTGAGGAACCGTCCCAGGGCATTCTTTTCCCCTGAACAAGGCTATACTCCAGAAGATACGGAAAACAAATTAGTTCATCAAACTACAGGTTTACGGCCATTACCACCACCGCCACCAACAGAAAGAACAAGCCAACAGTCTGGCTTGCGTCATGGGTTAAAAAGTAACCTTCATGAGACAGATCCTTTGTACATTACACCGGTAGCACCATACCTAAGTAGAATTCATGAAAGCGCCGATACCATGCCCATTGCTAGAAAGTCACCTGAGCCAGATTATAACAATGATTCAACACCATCTGTTCCTGATAGAAGACCAATTTCTGTAGGCAAAGATCGAGAAAAGCATCAATACGAACAGAATCAGCACTATACTAACAATCTTCCGAGAACATATGTATCACCAGTAAGACAACATGTACAGAAGTCGTCGCGCGAACAAGTTTTTGCACCTTCCCGGGATGAAACTACTAAAACAAAGACAAATACCTGTGTCAGCAAAAATGTGAAGAACGTCCATGAACTATCAATACATGAAGTATGTCAATTTCTACAGATTCTGCATCTCGGTCAGTATTCACAGAGTTTTAGAGAAAATATGATTGATGGAGCAATGCTTGTTGGTCTTACCGAACCTATGCTACGTGAAGACTTTGGTTTGAGTAGAGTAGAGACATTCAGGTTGCTAAAGTTTGCAAAAGAGGGCTATATACCATCGTAAATTAATCAATTCAACATCAAATCATCCTTTACAGAAGTTTGGCAGATGACTTTTATCCAAGGGTTGTATATTTTATTACTTTTTTGTAAGGAACAAATGTATATGAATAAGAGGATTACATGCGTTTATATCCCATTTTCGATGTCATTCGTGAAAATAATCTGCATTATATTTAGATACAAATACACTTTTATCAGGCAAAAATATCTTTACTGAATATCTTTAAAGAAAGAACATAACTAGATGTCCGTAAGATTTCAAAGGCAACATCTTATACATTTCAACTATGATTGCTTTGATGTGGTAGAATAACTTTAATGAAAAAATATCATGCTTCTCAGATTTACTATTGTGCCGCAAAACAAGGTTTTAACTTACCTTGCAGTCATAAAAAAAGAAGAAATAATTTTCACCATTAAAGATACTGTAACCAGAGATACATTGAGTTTATTTCTTCATTAAATATATGTCCAGCAAACATCGAATAAATCACAGGCCTCTATCGCCTAACTGAGTGCAATTGCACTTTCCAATAGTCAAGTGAAAGCTGTGGAAGGTATGGATGATATCTTGGAACTCTCTTAAGAAGTTCAATATTTAAATTCCTTTGCATAATAAAGACTTATAAGCCATTGCAAGAATGGAGGCTAAACATATCCAATTCAAGGTCACCATTGAAATAGGTAAGAAAAAATTACATTTTGTAGAATGACTTATTTACAAAACCTTATGACTGCTCCATAAACAAGGAAGTGGATCAAATGGCTATAGTCATTGTCATTGAAGTAAGTTGGTAAAACATTACACATTGGTCTAAATTTTGTTGCTGTAGCTTCAAAAACAGGAATGAATGTTTAAACATTAATGTGACAGTCATTCCAGGAACGCATTGAAATATGTGTAAACCTTAATAAATGGTTTAAATTTCACTATAGCGTCAAAAGCAAGACAATTGGTTATAAGGGGAGAGACACTTTTGACTCCAGGGTCAAACATACGTATTAGAAAGGACTACTAGGCAATGCTACATTACAAAACATCAAATCCTTGTGACTTGCAATGGTACAGATGAGGATAGTTTAAAAATCCTATATAAGTCTATATACGAGGTATGTTCGAAATGTTCTGTGTATTGTGCTTTGTAACCTAAAACAAACTTATTGAAACGCGCGTTTCTCTATTGCATGCCATCAAAGTACTCCTCGTGACTAGTATTGCACGCTATTGTGCATGTGTGGATCCATTTCCGTATAGTGACACGGTAAGCTGAGTAAGGTATACTTCAATGGTACTGGTGAACGACAGAACCGAGATCCTGTGCGACCGATATCTACGACCGGACGGGAGACTGTCCAGTTTTGATAATATTAGAAATCGCATGTTGCAAGGTGTTGGGAATAAGGAGGATGGGGTAATATGGTGATTATCTCAGACTTCAAAACAAATGTTTCTAACGTTACTGCCTTTGGCCGACCTGATTTTGCTGCATTTTCAACTGACCACACCAGAATCAATTTTCCATTTTTATCAACGAACCGTGTCATAAGACACTTTAGCACTAGTGACTTCTGCAAAAATAACCGAGCTTACTGCGAACTTTTATTTATATCGAATTTCCTCATGATTTGCTGTTAGTTTTCCAAATAATTTTACAACAATGGTCAACGGTTTCCTAGATTGAAAACAATGTATACCGGATGTTTAGCCGATACATGTACATTGTATATACCTCTGTAAATATTTGATAGAGGCATCGAGATGTATAAATACAAACGTATCGACGTAAAATTCTTCATGGATATTGCGTGACAGCACAAAACATTTTGAACACGCCTCGTACAACAATTACCATAGACTGGCATTGTCCTTTAGTCAATAGTCAAATAGCTTTACTTAATCACGTCTTCTCTTCATACATTTCACAATATTTCCTTCCTCTGTCAAGGTGAACGTAGATAGAGATTGTGTGCACATCAATAATAGTGCAAAATATGAATTCATTGGCAGATGCAATTTTTCTTACCAATTAAATTCTACATGACAAGAGGATTTCTTAAAATGTTTCCTTTACATAACTGCCTGGAATAGTATTCTTGTTAAACATAAGACGGAGCTTAATGCAAGGAACGCTCCTGTCGTGTTTCATCAACATAGGTAGAGTGTTTTCAAATGCGATGTCGTCGTTTAAAGAAAACGGTGGATGGGCGTATGACGTACGGTGCATGGTTGCAATAGTTCAGTCTGGTACTAGTGTCAGGTCAGGTAAACTACAGCGTTTGCACTCTGTATTACATGCAATGGTTGTTATAGAATATATATAATGCCATGTCAAACCTTTTGCTTATATCGAAACAACAACTTTGCAGCACATAGCAGAATAATATAGATGTATGCAATGGAGAGAAATGATGTTGTTGTTCAACGTATTCAACAATGAGTAGGCACTCATATCTACAAATTTAGTACGTATTGTTCTACCTTTACTCGCTTTGCCAAGTCTATTGCAAAGTTTGTAGTTTGTAATCCAAACAGAAAATACAAGCATGTTGCATGCAGAAGTTTTGCATTAGCAGTTCGCAAGATATACCAAACTCATGCAATGTCAAACAGCGTTCATTATTCAACTGAGCTTATCAGTTAAAAGGAATATTTCTTAATCATACTTAATTATGAACTAGCATCTATTACTTTTTTCGATTTTTACTGCAGACATGAACGGTTATTATTGCAGAATACAAAATCATTAAACTACAATAGAAAGTCTATTCAGACTTTGATATATACTAAAAGGATAATTATGGATGGGATTTTTAAGCGTTCTTACATTGTAATAGATATATACTTTTATTATACTGTATCAAGCATTAACATTGTTGCAGCGTTCACACATAAACACATTTTACCCTTTATCAGAAGTGATTTCAACTTTTTGATTTGCGAAATGATTCATTAACAAGAGCTATCCCTCACAATTGACGAATGCTCCCGAAAGAGGAGATATATACAGGATTCCATTACCTATAAACTCTAAGTGTGACCTTAGCCTATGAGGTAGGGACATGGGTCTTGCACGCGACACATCGGCTTGATGTGCTGAACATTTGTGCCAAGTTATTTTAAAATCCTTCAATGCATGACAAAGTTATAGTTCGGACACAAATGTATACTTATTTACAGGATTCCATTACCTAAAAACTCTAAGTGTGACCTTTTAGATACCGACGTGGGGTCTTGCACGCGACACGTCGTCTTGATGTGCTAAACATTTGTGCCCAGTTATTTTAAAATCCTTAAATGCATAAAAAGTTACAGTCCGGACACGAATGTGTGCATATATAGAGGAATCCATTACATTCAAACTCTAAGTGTGACCTTGACCTTTGAGGTAGGGACGTGAGTCTTGCACACGTTGTCTTGGTGTGCTAGACATTTGTGCCAAGTTATTTTAAAATCTTTCAATGCATGACATAGTTACAGTCCGGACATGAATGTGTAAGTGGGGACGCACAGACGTACAGACTGACGGACGGACGGTGCGATTTTAATATGCCAACCTTCGGGGGCAAAACAACATATCTTAGAGGTGCTGGATTCAGCAGGTACATTAAATACTGTATTTGTAAGCTTTTCGACAAACATGTACTATTAATATATACACATATAAACTATAATAATTTTACATATTTTGAAAACAGTAAGATATAAAGCGTTGTCGTTCTCTATTGAAATAATACTGTACATCAATTCTAGTTCTCACAGTGATAAGTATATTTTGACGAAACATTGTAAACTGTGGTTTTCTTTGTAAAATCACGACGTTTATGTCTTACATTCTCTTAAAAAAAAGTGCCTGGAACAATGATATAAGCAGATGTAAGCAACGACTTTGCAATACTGCTAATCTTTGCTCTCAAAAGTTTCTTTACTGAAAGTGTCGCTGTTACTATTCTGACTAGATGTTTGACGGAGCCAGCTCTCGCCACCTCTATACGAACTTTCGGTCGATGGCGACTCTTCGTAGCGGAGGTATCTTTCATTTTGTTCGCCACAAATGTGTGTGTTTTCGCTTGCCTCCCTTGAACTTCCATCGTTTATGTTTGTTTGTTTGTGGAAATAACTCACTATTTCATCAACACAGTCTTCACGACCAATTTCTCGGAATAAAGCTATTACCTCTTGGCAAGTTTTCCCTTGGCTCTCGATATAGTTTAAAAGTTCAGCAGTCGGGTGTTCATGAGTTTGTAATTTCGGGATGCATCCATCTAATTTTAACATGGCAGCCAAATCCCTCCAATCGTGACCATATGGGGCCTTTGGTGGATCTAGCATTAGTATCAAACGGCTCCTGAGAGACTGTGGAAACACCCGCGGTTTTGCATCAGAAGTGATATGTCCATTTGAAGACACGTGACTTGAGCAAGCAGTATATTTATTGTTTATAACAAACTTTACATTTTCTTTATTTCTACTGGCATTGTTATCACGGAAGCGTGACTCGAATACTGGCCTGGCGAGCTCTGTATCAGCATCACTTTTCATTGTTTCGGCACAGTGGTAACTTTCTAAGTTTGGTGTTTGGTGACTGCTTCCGTAATTGTTTATCTGAATATCTATTTGATGGTGACATCGGATCTCGTTTTCATTAACAGGAGTCTTGTCATCTTCAAACACCTGAATGAAGATTTTTTCACCATTTTCCTCTAAAGTCTGTTGAAAAGTAAACACGTTCAAACTCATCTCAATGGCAATTGATGCGGCTCTAGACGTCTGACCTTTTGAACGGCGGAAACAAACAGATATATGCGGACATTGACCGTGCCATATTTGCAGAAAGGAGATCTTCTCACTGTTTTCATTTCCGACAAGTTCCCATCCGTTAGAAAGGTATCTGATATAAAAAGCGTAGAAAGAACATATGTATAATATGGCATGAATATAAAATGTTTGAACTGCAAAAGTAAGTAATGTGACCAATAAAAGGCAGTAAAGATAACACACATTTGACAATTAAGTAAAGATATAAGTACACCTGTGTGTTGTGTCGTCAGCTATAGTGCGAGAGCGAATTACTGCTATAGCAACTACCTGCACTACGCGGGTGTCTTCATGCTCGGATATTACATCGCTGACAAACAAAGTCATCTGATTACTAATCGATCTCGTCCTTCATATACTTTGAACTGACTATGAATGATATAAAATGAAATCTGGTAAAAGCTTTTCCAAATGAACGTTCATTTTACGCTTATATTATGTCAGATGGACTAAAAACTCTTCCTACCTTGTTTCTGTAAACATGTCAAGTTCATTCCCATCAAAGAGAAACACCTTTTCTGGACAGATCAGTTTTCCACCAAAGTGTGCCTCATTCTGAATTGCCCATTGCAAAGCACAGTTAGTTTTATTCAAGAAGTACATTCGCACCTGCCAAAGTAAACGCAACTATTACAATGATTGATAGATACTTTATCCAAAATAATAATTCCTTACACATATTAACTTTAGTCTAACCAACTTAGTAAATCTCAGTATGAATATCTCAGGCTTTGAACAATTTTTTATTACATGTTAGCAAAATGTTTTAATGTGTATAGCAACATTTCAACAGAATAATATATCGTTCATTAAAGGAAACCTTTATTCACAGAGACTGGTAAATTCACAGATAATTCGTATTAATTCATTAAAGTTTCACATTTAGCCGATATGGGACTTATTTGATGTATTTTTTCATGTAAAAGAAACGTTAGACCAGGCGCGAAAATCTAAGCGATATTATTTCTGAAATAAGACAATTATAATTGGAGTATTCTAAATTCTAATATTCACGTAAAACTTGCTTCCTTAAATATATCGCAAACTAATTGTATGCAAAAATTAGTTCGCTTACAGAAATAAAAACAAACAAAATTAACCTGGTGATGATTTATCTCCTTCCGTAATGGACATGCAAACACTGCGATTTGCAGCCACTTCTTCCCAACACAGTCATCTAATGGTGCTTGAACGCACGTGTAGAGAGTAAAAGTGTCTATCTTGAGCTGACATTCGTCAGGGGTTAGGTTGCATAAACCCGAGTCATCCGTGCGATTGCAAAGAGCTAACCAGTCTTTCTGATCTGTAAGATCAGTCTCACTGCGCATGACCTGAATTTGGTGGGGATTAAAAGCGCAATGACGGAATGTCAAGGTGCATGGCTTATCGAGTTTGAGTCCGTGTGGACCCACATAAACTACTGGACTCACTAAACTTTCTTCTTTTTTCATTTGAGGGTTATCAGAAAGATCCCAGTTTAGTACTAGCACTATCAATTTAGTATCTCCTCTTTTAATAGCACCTTCTGGAACGTTCAAAGATATACCCATATTATCTAAATATAGCACCTCACCCTTATGACCAACACAGTGAGCTATGCTGACTAATAATTTTCCACAAACTGTTTGTGTAAAACTTCTTTCTGTCAGTTTAAATAAATCTTTCAGAGCACCAAAAGTAACATCGTGATCGACAGGGTAAACACTTTCGAATTCATCTGCGGATTCCACATATGCAGGATTTATCACAGGCATTGACCTAGATAAATTCTGCATTTGTCTTTCACTGTCAGTATGTACGCTATAATACTGGCCATGATTATTTATTTGTGAGCCTGCAGCAGTTTGTAAACGATCAAAATGTCCTGCTGGTTGACATATACGCGTTGTATGCTGGGAGTGGTAATTTGACGGTGCAAAAGAAGGCGGAGGATAAACGCTATTCTGAACTTCACGAGTTGTAGGTAGGTGCCTACAAACACATGCATGAATGCTACACGAGCGATTTCTTTGAACAGTTTGTCGTTTGCTGCGGTTTTTGCAATATAAATAAACTTTGCACATAAATAGGAAAAGCAGAAAGGAACTTAAAACACAAATTACTAGCACAAGTATTAGCCATTCCTCCTTTTCTTTGTTAATGCTCGACACATTTCTAATATTTTCATCACTTCCGCTTTCATCTTCTTTGCTTATTTTAATAGGCATCGTCACTTGCATTTTCCTAGTCGAAACAAAAATGTCGTCGCGGTCAATGTGTGATACAAGTAGCCCATGCTTGATGTGTCAACAGCTTATCAATAACTGGTCTTCTTAAACACTCTTCCTGTCTCCTCTAAAGAAAAACAAAAAACAACGAAAAATTGTTATGGTTCTTTAGCAAATTGTCAATATCAAAACTTCATACTTATATGTAGACCGTATTTAGTCCATATATGTTTACATTCAATAGAAAAGTTAAATATTTCCATGTCCAGAAACTAAATAAATGGCTTACCGAAAGTGAGATGTGTTTTCCATTTACTACCATGCAACTGTTTCATATCTTCCGAAGATTTTATTTTTAAAGTTCATTTCATTTTTGACCCTGAAAAAGATAAAATAGAATTGCTGATTCTACTGTAAATATCATTGTTCATTTATCAAAGTTTACTTTTCAGCACTCTGGTTTTGTTTGCGTAACAACCCGAGATCATATCTTGGACCGTACACCGTAACCTAGATACAGTGTTTCTGTTTTGTTTTGCGTGTTTCAGTTTAATATCGTAGTTATATCATCGTTTACAGGTCATGATAATTATGTTGAAAATCCTGAAGTATTAGCGTATATTAAAGGACGACAACTTCATCAAATATTCGAATTCTGTCAATTATTTCGTAAAGTAAAAAATGTATATTAGGGCTTTTAGTATAGTAACTTGATACAGCAAGCCTGATTGGCTCTCGTCGAGGTCAGATCCGACGCACGACTCGAGCAAATCCGGCATGCTGGATCACGTTACTATACTTATAACCCTAGTTTACTCTTCTCGACTACCGATCGACATGATTTGGATATTAAAGTAATATTACCGTTGAAATTGGCCCCGTATTTAATTATGGTAAAGAAAGACGCTTATGCATTGTAGATGCTTCTGAAGCATGTTCGCATTTCTATCCAGTCTATCTACAAACTTCGCAAATTTGATGAAACTGATATAAAATGTATTTGTTTATTATGGTGTCACCCCTAACTAAAAGGACCAGTCAT
>JAUMHA010375900.1:0-12877 GCA_032359765.1 Saxidomus gigantea
AATTAATTTTTAATTAAACTGTGAAATGTCTTTAAATTTTGCACACTAGTCGGTTAACAGATGTAGATCATATAAATGTTAAGTTTAATGAGTTTTGGAGTAGTGCCCATTAGACCCCCACTACCTTAAAACGCCTGATACATAAATATTTATACTGGTTGTTCATACTTAAAAACATAGATATACAGTTGCGTGTTGAAAAACCGTTTAAAGAAAATAGTCTCATTCAAACTATTCAAAACTAACCAACCACATGATCAACTAAATAGTATGGTGCTATTAAAAAGCAGATTGACATCCCACATATTTCTTCTATTACGTCTTTCGTTTTAACAGCGATTTGACTTTGTTATGCAAAACTTAATGGTGTAAGTTCTATATTGTTTTTTCCTAAACTTACCTCCAACGACATGAATTGGGCATCAATCAGATACCTGCATCAAGTTTGAAGACAACATTTTACAACTTTAAACTTGAATATAACACAAGTCAAATATATTATGTGCTGTGTTTAATGATCCATGAATGTTCCATTTTATCAAACTATTAATATTGACACAACAATTTCTTTAAAGATACATATCAGGGAATAATAAGTTTAACTTTTTTGTTTGTTTAAAAACGAAGTTTAGGGGTATATAGGAGTCACTCGGTGTTTGGTCGGTCAGCCGGTCGGTCGGTCCGTTGCATTTGTCCGGAGCATAACTTGAAAACTACTGATTGGAATGCAATACAACTTCATACAATGGTCAAGTACATTGAGAAAAAGTGCAGTGCACGGGAACCATAACTATACATTGACTCATTACAGAGTTATTATACTGTATTACTTTACCTTGTCTGGAGCATAACTTGAAAACTGCTGGTTGGAATTCAAAACAACTGCATACAATGGTCAAGCGCATTAAGATAAAGTGCATTGCACAAAAACCATAACTTTATTTTGACTCAATACAGAGTTTTTCCTCTTTGTCACCTTTCCTTGTCCATAGCATAACTTGAAAACTACTGGTTGGAATTCAATACAACTTTATACAATGGTCAAGCACAATTACAGGAAGTGCAGTGTACAATACCGCTAACTCGTTCTTTAGTTATTACAGAGTTATTGCCCATTTTTAATTTCCCTTGTCTGGAGCATAACTTGAAAACTACTGGTTGGAATTCAATTCAACTTAATACAATGGTCCAGCACAATGAGAGAGAGAGAGAGAGAGAGAGAGAGAGAGAGAGAGAGAGAGAGAGAGAGCAGTGTACAAGAACCATAACTCTACCTGACAAATACAAGGACAATATCTCTATTTCTTTTTTTTTGCAAGGTATTCTGTAACTACGAACTTCTTCCGTTTATAAAGCAGTCTTTGGGGGTATTAATCACATTAAGTGATAGGTCTAGCTCATACTTATTTAAAGATGTGCTTTAAAAACAAAACAAAAATATTTGTATTGATATTGCATGCAAAACATCAACCAATGATTTTTTTCGAAACCGGCGCTAGTCCAATGAGTATAGCTCGAAATATTCATCGAGTCGCCGAGTTAACAGAGATTTTTAGCTCGTCCGATTTTTGAAAAAAATGACGAGCTATCGTCGTCACTTGATTGTCCGCGTCGTCGTTGTCGTCGGTGTAAGTTAAGTTTTGCGTTTAGGTCTAATACATGGAAACTATCCAAGTTATCACTTTGAAACTTGGAAAACTTGTTCATTTAATAACACTGCGGATGAACGACCACTGGATATTGGCTCTAAATTAAGCACAGATAATAACACAAACTCAATTAAGACGTGTACGAAGTATTTAGAATAACTACAGTAGTTCAGAGTTGGATGAACTTTTTTGATATATTGATAATTGCTGAAACCATTTGTCTCCTAAAATATCTTCAAATATAGAACTTGCAAATGTTTCACCGCTTCAACAATGATTTTAGCCTGACTCTGGATATTACTGCGAGTTTCTCTAATAGTGGTGTCGGCGTTACGTCACACTTTGATGGATGCTGGCATAAAAGGATATAATCTCCAATACTAATACAGTTAATGTGCAAAATATTCTATGTCACGGTAGGTGGGCTTATCAAAACGCACCGTCTGTCCATGTTTTCGTCCGTCCATTCATGAGTGTGTCTGCCCTTCTATTTTTACGAGTCGGGGCAGTCATGAATGAAGGTATTTTCCTGTCATATTGCACAATTGTTCAGATATTAAATAAAATTGTTGCGTACAAGACCAATATCCCTACCTAAAATGTCAGTGTCAAACTTCAAGAGTTTAAAAGTAACGATTTTTTTGTATAAATGCACACATTCGTGTCCGGGCTGTAACTTTGTCCAGCGTGAAAGGATTTTTAAATCGTACAGCAGAAATGTTCAGCACATGACGTGTACAATCGTGCCCGGACTGTATTCTTGTCATACACTGAAGGGTTTGGTTTAAATGTTCAGCACATGGAAAGAACGTGTCGCGTGCAAGTTCCGCATCCCAAGCTTGAATGTCAATGTCACACTTACAGTTTATACGTCATGGAATTTAAAGTTCATGTAGTCCGTTACATGTACATTGTAACTAAGATTAAGTGTCATGCGCAAGTCCAGCATTCTTACCTTGAAAGTCAAAGTCACATTCAAAGGCCAGAGGTCTTAGAATCCTGTATATTATGTATACCATTGTCAAGGTGTTATTTTGTGCATTTTTTTTCTTACTTTCCTTGTATCTCTAGCCGGTATTCCTGTTTTTACCGGACCTGAACACGTAGTGCTTCTGTTGAGCTATTGTGATCACCCTGTGTCCGTCGTCAATCAACAATTTCATGCAAACAGCATCTCCTCCAAAACCGCTTGGCTATAACCAACACAACTTCACTATCAAAATTACTGAATGAATTACATTTTATGCAGAACTATGGCACCAAAAGGAAAAATTGAAACATATTCTTCTAAATTACTGCTAGGCCTAGAGCTAGCATATTTGGAATGTAGCATTTGTAATGGTCTCCTACAAAGTTCGTTCAGATCAGAACCCTGAGGTCAACACTGGTCCCTTGTTAACATAGACTTTTATAGATGTCACATATTATACTTTCACCATTGTAGGAAAAATTTAAAAACATATTTTGTCAAGGTCACTGTTCTCAAATATAATCACTACAATTACAAAAGATGCAAAAGCAGTTTATGGTCAGAAACTATGATGGACATTATTATTTTGAAACAAACGTGGGAACATAGCAATGTGTCAGTTCAAATCTGAATGTTTCTTTGGTTAAATTAATTAATAATTTACGGGATTAAAATGTTGTTCTCTTCTGCCAATCAGATCGCAGTAACAAGGTCCTTATCTTTAGAATATCACGGTTGACTGTTTTCCCAATACAATCTTTCTAGAAACTCAGATAATCCATGGTCGTCAGAATAATTTAATCTCGTAAAAAATACTCTAATGGTCATTAAGCGAGACTGCTTAAAAGAAATCAAGCCTTTTGCAGTTAATTCATTGCATCTAAAACAAGGGGTGGGGGTGTACTTTTCAAATCGACAGATCCCATCAAATCGTTGAATTTCTGGACCCATTTCTTCTAATCCACTCACTATAACATCAGTTGATTTTGCACAAGTGTTGTTATAGACCCATACAAAAAAATGCTACACAAAATTTAATCCCTTAAGAAATATGGCCCTTACCGGTGAGGATCCTTCTTCAACAAAAAACTCGTAGCAAGCTCACATATAGTTTAACGGTTTGTTAGCACTGTCTCCATCACGTTTTGGAGACAAGTTTTTGAAAAAAAGCTGGTGTTACTTCAGAGAAAAGGATGGACAAGAGGTTTTTGAAAAACATGTATCTCCCCCTTACGGCAGCCAATTAGTAGTTAAGTTGTTTTGCAATTAAATCACCGCGACCATGATTTGTTGACCTCAAAATCGATAGGGGTCATCTTGTCATGACCAACCTACCTACCAAGTTTGAGAAGGTGAAGCCAAAGCGTTATCTAGCGGCTCGGGTAATATTAATCTAGGCGGGTAATATATCCCCATATACCACGACAGAAAAAAACAAAAGAGTAATATATATATTATTCCATTAAAACTCACGGGACGTAACTTGCACACGAGGTTATACTTGATTAAACCCGACACTAAGGCACGGGTACTCGTGCATGAAATTGTCATTGACTGATACGATGAAATTTCGCAAAATCGGGATAAAACAAAACGTATTTGATATTGGTTACAGACCTACGTCAAAATAAAATGGATTATGGGGTCCATAATTAAATGCGAAGTAATGTCCCACGAGGACTCTCAGTACCTTAAGTAACATGTCTACGTTAGAAGTACAATTCTTCTAATAGAAGCGACCAATGGTAAACTGGTTACATGTTGATAGCTAGGCTGGCATCCAGTCCTTACATTTACTATACATATTTCATTTTATGATTATCTGTGAATTCATCTCTTACTCAATTAACCCCTTTGCTGACAAAAATGTAAGCCCTGTCAGTAGATATGGACCAGAAAATGCAAATTTGTTCATGTGAAAGCTTTAATTTGTATTTCAACAACTATAAAGGATTAGCACCTCACTTTAGTTCTGTCAAACGAGCATCTCAGTTTGACCGCACTCAAATTTCTACAACGTTTCGAAAGCTATCCAAATTGCAAAACAAATTGACTAAAAGTTTTACTGAAATAATTATTCTGAGCAGTAATAATCCTTGTGACAACATTAAAGATATATACACTCAATCAGTTTAAGTTAAAATAAATCTACTGTCCTATCGAAACACTACAAGTATATTGTCTATCCTGCAAAATCGTTTGAAAATCATCCGCTACAACTTCAGGTAGACTTTATATCTCTTTGATTTAATTTTGCATATACATACATACGTTATACATGATGTATACATGTTTTTTACATTTTTGTACGTAATATATTTCGATTTTAAAAGCCACTTTAAACTAAAAGCAATATTGCTTATAAGAAATTGTCACGCTGTTTCCTTTTACACATCAGTTATAGATTGCAGTTCATGAGTTTAATGATTATTGCATGTATACAACTATGTAAATAAAAAGAGTACTTTATTATTCTACATCAGTTATGCTGTTGCAAACATGCCAAGCCTTTAAAGATAATTGAACAAGAGCACTGTATTCGTGCAGGTAAAACACTAAAAGCAGTTGACATTTTTGCACGCAATTACTAACCTAAACGTAGATTCAGAGCAAATTAGCATAGCTGGTAACTAACAGAACTACGAAACTAGATGATGCTGGTTCAAGCCTCCTTTAGAATTCGTAATACGCTTTTTATACATTTAGATGACTAGTTAATATTTTAATATTACTTATAATTATAATATTATTTATATGATCTTGTTGAAATACATACTGTTTAATTTTATCATTGTTTTGATGTTGCTTTCTTATATTTCATAATGATTGTATTCTCTTTTGATACATGTACATGTATCTATATTTCATTAATCTATAGGATTAAAACAGATAATTCCCCCCCCCCCCCTCCCCCCCCCCCTTCACTGGCCGTGTCTGTATCGTAGTGTTTCAGTAATGTCGTCAATCGCATATACTTATATGCATTAATTTCTGTATTTTACGGTATTTACGGGCTTTTTATGATATATGCTATACTTACAAATTTGTAAAGGCACTGAAAAAAGAAAAAAGCATCGTCTGGGGTTCGTACCCATACCTGACCGTACTACTTATAAAACTCCAGTGCCTTTCCGTCACGGCTATTCTGACTTCACAACTTGTATGTTTTAACTTTGAATATCAACTTACTATTTCAAACCTGACTTACCTATAACGTAAAATAGTTTTATAAATGTGCAATCACGGCTCATGCCATAAAATCCTACTATAGTCTATAAATTTAAACAAAATTTTCGAAACATGTTCTGTTTTAAGAGATGGCAACACAGGAAGACAAGTATTACCTGAGGGCATCATATCTTTTGACAAAAGGAGGAAGGTTTGCAGCAATGAAAGTTTTAGACAGGGTAGTGGCAGCTCAAGGTGGTGACCTAGACTTGATTTTGAAAATAGAACGTGCAAATCTATATAAAAATTTTAAAAGGAATAGTTTAGAAAAGTTATTTCCTTCGAGTGGATTAACGGATATTTCAGCGTGGGACATTGCTTTGCTAGCCAATGTGTTGCTGAATGTATTTCACCTTTCACTCGATCAAAGTGAAAGAAAGTATCTAAGAGTCATAGAGTCTCGAAGAAATTACATTGCGCATCATCCGAGCGGTTCGCTGAGACTCGACCAGTTTGACGATTTTTGCAGAGATATTAAAAATGCTGTGAATAAACTATGTTCAAACTTGGATAAATATGTCCAGGATGAGGGTGATGCAATCATTAAGGACTGTTTGTTGATTCCACTTGACAATACATTACAAATTGAAGAATTGAAGCAAAAGCTAAAAGACATAGATGATATGTTTATACTTCTTCTCGCCAAATCAGGCCCGATTACGGAAGAGGATTTAAGGAGCATGAAGGAAGGTACTTAAAACTCTTTAGAAAAAGAAATTTATTTTTAATTAGTCAGGTCACTTGGTGACTTTTTTCTTATTTTAGTTTTTCTACAGGCACCATTGAAAACCTGGTTTTCGCGGCGTTACTTGTTTTATTTTTATCATGGCACCACTAATGCTGATTGAACAGTGACTATCATGAAAACGACGAAATGATGAAACTGATTTTATTTATTGATTAATTTAATTGCAAGGATGATTGTCTTCATGATGATTACAATGATGGCGTTAATGTTCACTTTTGTATACGTTCTATCGTACTAGATGGTTATGATTATTGCAAGGATAGTGGTGAATGGTAATTATATAATGATAAATAAATTTATAATGAGCGTAGCGGTGATGTAGATGTTAAGGTGTATGTCGCTCATCCCGGAGGTTGCAGGTTCGAGTCCAACTTCGTTCACAATTGTACCGCCTCATATGACTGGTACCAGTACTGGCTTTTCCAGGAAGTGAATTTGAAAGTGACTCAATAAGCTAGAAACATTCTTCACAATCGAGCTAAAATAAATGAGTATAAACTAACCAAGATTTTATGTGATACTGGAATTATTTGAAATCACTCCCGAAATTAGGCAGTTGTACGTTGTACGTTTGCATTTACGAGTGCGAGTTCGAGTGCGCTGGTCAGGTGTATTATAAATCTTAACATGCTGGCGTTTTTCCTCCTGGACGTAAAACGGCTTCAATAATTGTTTTGCTGATGAAGATACAGGCTTGAAATAATGATTCAACGATAGTTAGATAAGAGGGCCACATCATTTGATTCAAAACACGTCAAAAATATAACTTACAATAAGAAGAAGAGTTATCCACCACAAAAATCCGACCATTTCTTACTCACCAGCTAACATTTGTCTCGTTTAAAGTAAACCAGAAACCACTATGATCTACCCCCTGAATTATTTTTCCCGCCGCAAATGCGGGACGGGGATTTAAGATTGAGATACGTTCGTCGGCCCGTACGTCCGAAACATTAAGAGTCTGCTCCATATCTTCTATATCCTCCAAGGGAAGTTCATATAACTTGGTCAATGACCTTAAGTGGACGGGCTTTGAGCATGAGTTTTACACGTCGTCTTGATGAGGTGAAAACTTGATCAAGAGTTAAATGAAATTGTTGTGGATGTGCTTTGTATAGATGGTATGTTCGCGAGAACTTTTTCCAGTTTGCAAATAATCTTGGCTCATACAATATGGAGCGGTAATATTCAATACATCTTAAATGCATTCCATTAAGGTATAACATGATATTGCGGCTTGAGTTTTTTTTACAGATATGCCTGAAATGTTTATATGTTTTAATGGATGTTTGAAACTATGAATATTTTAGTTGGTACATTTCAGTCTATTGTAAGTGTAAAATTTGTATGATGATTTGTATGATAATTCAGGAGTTTTGCAGCTATAGAATATTAAAGTTAAGTATAGCACATATAAATACATATTGATTGAATAAGGTTTTCAAAACTTTATAAAATATACACTGATTCGTGTGCTGCCCAACTTTTTAATTCTTATCGAATCATTTTCAGGCTATTCTTCTTTTTTTAATTTTTTGTCGTTCATTTCCTAAAACTGCTGAAGACGACAATATCCGATAGCGACAACTTTGCTGCATGTACCTATTTTCCTCGACATGCAAACGTATTTCATTTATTTTAAAGAGGTAAAGTGCCTTGTTGACATCATGTTCGGTGGTCGTCCTTTCCAAAAAGTCAAAGGTAAGCTACATTTTAACTGCTGGTATGTAATATGACCCTTTTTGAGCTTCGTAACGAAACAAATATTTAAAAAAAAAACCGAACGCCTTCAGGAGTAAAATTTTGCCCAAAGAAAGCTCGTAGTATTCTAAAACTCCGCTGCAAGAGCTTTCACGAACAAAAGCCAAGTCAATGTCCCTGTTGGTATTGCATGTTGAGCAAGGTGTAACAAAGTCATTAAAGTCAATGTCTCTATGACTATAACAATATGTATACACACACCGATAAACCCGATAAAGTGGGAGCGACTTGATAAAGCTGGACTGGCAGAAAAGAGAATCATTTTTGTAAGGGTTGACGTTTCCTTTTTTCTTGGTATACTATTATATCTATCAAAAAAGTAATTAATAGTATTAAAGGGCGATGATTTGTGCACCAATACGTTTTTTTAGATAAAAATTTGGTGACGTATTACCTTAGAAATCTATTGTTAAAAGTTCAATTTCTCGTCAGAAATGGTTAAAACCAGGTTTACCACTTTATCGGGTTTACCGGTCTGAAAAATTTCTGTGCTAAAACATGATATTTGTACAGTCAATCTTGCTGTTTAGGTAGCTGACAAAGAGAGCTCGTTTAGGGCCACGCGCAGTAACTCTAAAGAGGAAAACAAAACAATTTCCGTCCAGTAATTATTTATGTTTGAAATGAAGTGTTAGGACCAAATTCTTAGAGACATTTCTAAAATCTAGAGGCAGACATATATATTTTATACATGGCGAATGCTTTTATATCTTAACATAAGACATCTCTTTACAAGTTACTAACATATATATTTGATTAACAGTTAGTCAAGTTACAGAGCACAATAATATACATGTTCATTTAAAGTGATAGAAAGAAGGTAAAGTTACTATTTATTTCTATAATAGCTAATTATGCATAAATACTTAGGCCAACAGTTGAACAAGTTAACTTGGCCAAAAGTTGAACCTTGTTACATTGCTTTGCCGACGCGTGTCTTATTACGGTATTTTGTTTATTGAAAATAAAACTTCATTATGTGTGTTTTAGTTGTTGAATCAGAACTTACGCTAAGTGCGTCCGTAAGTGATCAAGAAGACGTAGACCTGGCGAGCAGAATTTTAACTGAAGTAGTGGGTGTGGCCGTAAGAAGTGCTGGGAGTAATGCAGATTATGCAATGATTAGAGAGAAAGTTGACATGGTACTTGAAGACCTAATACTCATGCCAGGAGTACATCTAGAAGGAGCACGTCAAGAATGCGTCGTCTTGACTTTTACATGTTCGTCAAATGCGGGCTTACTGAAACTCTTTCACTATCTGGAAAGTGAAACATATAAGGAACGCTTGAACAGTATAGCAACTGCACTGAATGAGCATCTTCAGCTACCCCAACCTCTGTTTATTTCTTCCGAAATGACACCTGAATGTTTACGGTGCATTTTAGACGACTTGCGTAAGTGAAAGTTTACGTAAAATTTGGCTCATACGATCCCAAAGTGCTTATGGTGAACTTTCGGGATCGCATGATATTAGCAATTACTGGTCCTGTACTTATAAAGAGAATTCGTGCTCAACTGAGTTTCATGTTGAAATTTTGGTTCAATAGAATATTGTAACATTTTGTAAATTCTTTGTAAAAGTATGTCATTTTCCGTAAATATTTATGTTTCCCCCATATTTATGGAGGCATATAGAGGAGAGACATATTCTTTTTGGCCTTGTCCATCTCAAATTTGGTGTCGCCAGTATTTCCAAAAGTATTTGAGTAACATTCGTGAAAGTTTACAGGACTGTTTATCGGTATTTGAAGGTGTGCAACTGCAGAGTAATCCAATATTGGCGGAGCTATGGCCTTAAGTGAGTGCAAATCGGCTATTGTAACTGGTGTTGCGTATTACTGAAAAGTATTTGAACTACAGCCATGAATTTTTACATGAATGTTGATCAGCATGTGAAAGTGTGCGCCTATGAATATTTTGTGCGGATTAATCCAGTTTATAAGGATATGGCCCTTGACTTAATGAAAATTGACAATTATCAGTTTTTGTTGCACGTAACTCAAAAAGTATTTCAGTTACAGCCATGAATCCAAATAAGAATGTTAATCAGTATGACTGTGTTGTTGTGCATGGACCTTTTTTCGTAATCAAACTAAAAATGAATTAGTATAAGTAAAGGTGAAATTATGGCCCTTTACTTGTGTCACATATATCCAAAAATATTTGAGCAATTCAATAATGTATATCAGCATGTGAAGTTGTTCACCGTGGATTTTGTTTTTGTCTGTCTGTTTGTCTGTCTTTTAAGATGATTAAAACTCTTTTGTTTCGTAAACTGTACGGAGTTAATATCCAAAAACGTTTTGTACTCAAACTCAGTTGAGCATGAAAAAAACTTCACAAGCAGGAGACCTAGTCGTATTTGCTAAAACTAGATAAAATCTTTAAAAATATCTCCAAATCACGGCAAATTTCAACCAATGATATAAAATTATTTCTCGGGTAATCTTGTTACAGTTTATGCCCCCTTCAAAGAATAGGCGTATATTTGTTTGCAGATGTCGGTCGGACGGTCCGTCTACCAACTGGTTTCCGGATGATAACTCGAAAACGCTTATGTCTAGGATCCTAAAAATGATGTGGAGGTTGGTCATGGCGAGCGGATGACCCAATTATTTTTTTGAAGTCTGTATGTCAAAGATTTAGGTCATAGGGAACCGGAATAGTAAAACGGTCTCCGGACAATAACTCGATAACGCTTGAGCGTAGCATCTTGAAACTTGACGTGGAGGTTGGTCATGACCAGCAGAGAATCCTTATTTATTTTGAGGTCAGTTGGTAAAAGGTGAAGGTCACGGTAACCATGACATGTTTCTTGACGCTAACTCGAGAACGCTTGAAACTTAATGTGGAGGTTGGCCATTGTAGAGGACCTCTATTGATTTTGAGGTCAGTAAGACTAAGGTCAAGGTCACAGTGACCAAGAATAGTAGAACTGTTTCCAGACGATAACTCGAGAACACTTGGGCCTCGAATCTTGAAACTCCATGTTGAGGATGTTCATGACAGTAGATGACCCCTATATATTTTGAGGGCAGTAGAGGTCAAAAATCAAGGTCAGGGTGACATGGAATAGTTGGATGGTTTCCGAAGCATTGAACATTTGGTTTCCGCTCAGTAACTTTAGTTTGGAGTGAACAATTGCAATGACATAGGTAGCTTGCAGGAAACGCATTTGGGGTAACTAGGGTCAAGGTTAAAGTCACTGTTACTAAAAATTGATAAAATGGTTTCCGCTCAATAGCTCAATAACTCAAGTTAGATGTGACCGATTGCAATGAAACCTAGTTTGTAGGTAGCTTGCGTAAAGAGAAAGTTTAGGATTGCATTTTGGGTCACTAGGGTCAAGGTCACTGTTACTGACAGTAGAAAAACGGTTTCCGCTCAACAACTCGAGCTAGGAGTGACCAATTGCAATGAAACTCCGTGTGTAGATAGCTTGCGTAGAGAGAAAGCATCTTGAATTTGCATTTGGGACCACTAGGGTCAAAGTCAAAGTAACTGATTCTAAAAATAGAAATATGGTTTCCGCTCAATACTTCGAGTTAGGAGTGATCATTGGCAATGAAACTTGGTGTGTAGGTAGCTTGCTTGGAGAGGAGACTTGGGATTGCATTTGGGGTCACTACGGTCAAGGTCAAAGTCACTGTTAATTAAATAGAAAAATGGCTTTCGATCAGTAATTGAGTTTGGAGTGACCACTTGAAATGAAACTTGGTGTTTAGGTAGCTAACGTGAAGAGCAAGGTTTGCAGGTCACTACGATCAAGTTCAAGATTCACACTGTAATTCAAAAAAGAAATTTACAGTATATTTCTTGATTTTAGAATTGTTTAAAGCAAAACAATTGGGTGGGGTGAGGAGTCAATGTCGAGTTCACTGTTGCTAAAGATTTTTGTATGTTTGTTTCAAGCATAAAGATAATTTTAGGGGGCTGGAAGGTGGGTCAAGGTGACTGTTTTCTTCACTAGGGTCAAAGTCACTGATATAAAATACGAAACTCACATTAACTTTTACTTTAAAAACTGTTCCTTGAATAGTTCGAGTTTTGCATGTGGGGGGTGGGGGGGGGCATTCGTGTCCATACCGTTCTATTTCGCTTCATATAATAGCCATATAGCCATATATAATGAGATATAAAGAGAAAATGTTTTAATTTGACATCTCTTCATAATCAGCTAAGCCAACTTCATCTTTATATTAACAGGACCTGAAGCAGATTTGGAGGGAAAGCGAACCGTTTACTTACCACTACAGATAAGAACGATCGCCGGAATGACATTTGTGTGGAATTTGTTTGTTAAAGGTGGAATTTCGGAAAATTTAAACAGTCTCACAAAAGTTTTGTCTTCGTGCGTTGGGACCCACCTGACTGTAAAGGCGTCCTTAAAAAAAGAACAGTTCGAGAAAGTTTTGCTTAAAATAGGTACTACTTTTTTCTTTATTAGCTCGACTATTCGGAGAATATGGAGAGCTATTACAGTCACTTGTGCGTCGGCGTCGGCGTTGCTTCTTTGGTTA
>JAUMHA010375911.1:0-12876 GCA_032359765.1 Saxidomus gigantea
TTTGCTATCGATTGAATGCGCTGTCAATGCACAGGCAATTGAGCATAAATTGCTCTAAATTTTGATGCCAAACATCACAATATTTCTGTTAAAAGTAATACATAAAATTAACAAAAACCTAAGTGCACACTTTCTTTTGGAACTGAGTATATACATAGATATAGTTCTTACTAAATAACAATTAAAATAAAACCAGTCTCAGTATCGAGCCTCGCTCTCAGTACACGTTACTCATCAGCCGAGTATATAATTATTTCAAACTTGATATCACTTTTTTCTCTTCTGTTCTTTGGCGAATGTCGCTTTCTTATACTTCGACTGTTTCTGTATGCTGAAAATATTGCGGACCTTCTAATTACCACGCACACACACAAACGATTGCATATAATTATGATGTCCTTAAAAATGTATACTGGTGCGCCTTCGAACTTCAATTTGTACATAATAAGTGGTCAGGACGACTTTGTTTTTTAATCCGAATTTCCCCTTAAATTATCCTGCCTTATCATAAATGTCTAATATCACATTTCGTGTCATCATGAGTAAGAAGCATTTTTTCTTCAAAATTTATTTACACCAATGTTATGGGGCCTAGGCACTATGTACTATATTGTCTGAATATGTTGACTGCTTTAACCATTAATAAATTGATAAATTTTTTTGGCAGCAAGGAAAGAATAGAAGACACGACGATATACAAAAATATTTAAAATTACATAAAACATAATGTCTGTTTTGTGATGTATATTTTTCAAGAAAGGATAGTGCTATATGGATTATCTTTTACTCTGTGATAGTTGTCATCTGTCATGTACAATACACAGTCAGATCCAGCTACATCCTGTGCGATATGGCAGAATTATTGCGATGCTAATTAATTTGACCTCTGCAAGGTGTCAACGGCCATTCAGCCAATCAAAGAACACTAACTGTCCCATGTGACTATAACGTAAGTAAAGAGGCGGAGCGTATGCCTTCTGGGTATCTACAATGTCATGAATATTGATTAGCTCAAATTCTTATCAGTTTATTGGCCCCGCCTTAATTTATGCTCCAAAAACGTAATAAAACCTTAGATATTTCTTCTTTCATCATTATTGACAAATAATTCGACAAACGTAAACTATTTTATGGACTTATTTACTAGATAATCAAAGAGAACTATATTTCATTTCTGGAGTAGACTTTTTACACTGTAAAAATTTTACAGTAGTGCTATAATTTGCATTTTATTGAAGTGTCGTACTAATCACCATAAATAGTGCAAATAGAGACATATATTTTGTCGTGTAATATACTATTATTGTGGACTTGTGACAATTAAAGTGAGCAATTATGTCAACCATGGTTATGTGCCCGGATCAGGCTCCGAGTTCAGGGATGTTCCAGCGATACCCGTCACCTCCAGTGAGCTATCCGTTTGGTGGTTTTGGTTACAATGGAACCGGTGCCCAACATCCACAGGACTTCAGTCAGTTTCAAGTACCCGAGCATGGGGTCCAGCAGGCTTGGTATAGTGCTATGTATGGGAATCGTACCGACGACTGGGCATATGGTCCCGCCGCTTCTGGTGCTATGACAAGCACACCGGCGGGTATGGGCGCGTATTCCTACCGTTCTGCACAGATGGGTGTTGACTACAGCCAACCTCAGGGCCAGGTGACGTCCGCCGACTCCCCGTGCGACACGAGCTCATCTAGTTCCTCGACGGGTTCTCCGTCTAACAAGCAGCTCCGACCCCCGTACGACTGGATGAAGAAAGCCGCATACCAATCCGCACCGATTTCAGGTATATACACTCACTGTTTTTAATTATGATATATTACTATCAACAAGATAATGTACTGCAAATTAATAACGTACATTTAAGTACATATGAGAGCCAGACCGTATATGTAAAGTGAGAATTGTGTATGTGAGATCTGTAGTTTTCTAATGTATAATCACTAAGTCTCAAAAGTTATCTGAAGGAATAGAAGTATCAGAAGGAATAGAAGTGTTGTATCTTTGATGAATATGACTGTCAGAAGCCCCTTGCTTTAGTTTTAGTCAATTTAAGCTAATAATATACTCTAACGAAATCCTAACACCAACTCTTGTAATGATAAAAAATTCTCACATGTTTTCGTTTTTTTTCTTATCTTTTCTGGGAATGTGTATCAAGATGACATTTTATATAATTGTCATTGATTGTCAATAGGTTTATCATAATGTTTCCTTGATATCAGAAAGCCAGGTTTCTCATTCGTTTCACACATTATGAATTATCAAATAAAAATCAGTCCTAGAACAGTTCAAAAACGTTTTTACTCTTATTATGAGTCTTAACTATGCACGCGATGCATGACCGTGCATGTCTAGGAAAAACACGAGTTTCTGAAGGTTATTACCTAATGCAAGAATTACATTGCAACTTTCTAAATCTTTCATGTTCTTTGATCCGATAAATATATTGAATTAAGCCCGTTTCATGTTAGAGAAAATGTGTGTAGTTTGGATGCGGTTATAATCTCAAAACCAATTACTAAATGCGTAAATAAAGCAATATTAGAAATTTGTCACATTAAAAACAAAAAAGCCAAGTCTGGGACCTGATGTATGTGAATGTACTGTAAATATAAGGAGAGTTTACTGGTACTGATAATCCGTTATAAGTTGATCTGATTAAATGTAATATTGGATTTCGTAAGGCCTTTTTACGGTGCTATTATTTGAATTTATATATTTCATATCATTTTATGTATGGTAAGATATGTATATTAGCCGACACATTTTTTCTGTTAATAATAACACAGTCACCGCATTCTATATTTTTATTATGAAATGTCCAATGACAAAAAACCCGTACGTTGGGTTTCGAACATACCTCGGTCGCGGTTGACATGAATGAAATAGGATGAACTGAATAGACCTTTTACTTTTACAGAAACTTTTATAACTATTTTTTTAGTTTTAAACTAAGAAATTCCAATTTCCTGTCGACATTTCTTCTATAAGTTAGCTCATCTTATACTATCTTATTTATATAGACTTATGCAAGATTAGCTCAAACACTTCAAGATCAAAAGTTAATCAAGTCTATAGATACACTACACAAAGCAGTAATTTATTTTCTATCTACGTTTCAATCAGACCAAAAATTTCCGCACCGTAACTGACCGATTATACGGATAATACATAAAATTGGATACAAAATTGCGTTAACTTTCACAAAAATTATAAATAGGCCTATCACCTATGGTTAAATGACCACATATGCCTGGGCGAGAAAATTGGTGAAAATTAAATGAGATTGAATAGAAATCGTCCATTGTGTAAACTAAACTTACGCAAGGTAGATATATTAAGGTGTTTCATCGCGGGTACGTGTAAGGTAACTTTCAATTAACTTTAATTGACAATGGTATAATACTTTAATGTCTGACCGACACACGCTTTCCTTTCTTTTGATACCATGGTGCAAAACTTGGGGTATTTTTATTTTGTTCAATTTGAGAGAAATTTCAATGTTAAGTAATTGTAATAGAAGTCTTTCGAATTTTCAACTGTTTTATTAAAATTAAGATACGTGTGAATTAATTAGTTTTCATCGCATCTACCTGGGAATAATTCTTAAAAGCTGTTTTCAGATCAGCAAATAAAAAAACCCACTGTCCTTGAAGAAATATGGAAGAGCAGAATATGTACATTGTTATATACATTTGTAGAGCAACACATAGAATTGAAAAAATGTAATGACTCAGTCTGTTAATTTCCGAATACAGCCTAGTGCATATAGGTTAATTCAGAACCCACTTCATGAGCGTGTGCTGTCTTGTGAAGATGAATCAAGCTCACGTGTAATACATGAATTATTAATTTATAATATGGAAAATCACTTGATTCTATTTCGCGGACACCTGTAGCGGACAGAGCTTGTGTGTTGTCTTTAATAACAATATTTCCTATTCATACGACTTTTTCATTTATATATAATGTTTTTATATACTATGGTAGATATGTATTTTTTTTAAAAATCATTGATAAATTTTGTCAGATAGTGCTACTGTTCTCAATGAAGTTGAACCACTGGATAACTGGAAGTCTGTTACAATGTCCTTTGTGTTCATCGTTGGTGCTAGATTCGTCTGACAGTTGCTAATTGTTTAACTAATGACTCTAGGATGAAGCGACTTAATCCGTGAAACGGAACCAATTCGAATTCCGCCCAGAAACTCATGGTCACTTTAGTCTGGGAGTTTTATGTACATGTACTTGTTTGAAATTCCTACATTTTCTAACACTACGTTAGAAAATGTAGGAAATTCAAACAAGTACATGTACATAAAACTTTAAAATAGCACAAACAGCAACAAACAACATCGTGTGATTTACTAATTCTGACTGAAGCTGCAAATTGTCTCTATGGGGTTTTTCGTGGGTAAAAAACTATTGAAAGGGTAATTTTTTTAATTCTCAGCACATTTGATAAACATTTAACTTTTTCTTCCGTTCGCATCAATAATGACATCATGCCGGACAAACAGATATTGTTCCTACTGCGAACTGCTTTGCTCATGTAGAGACCACCTTAGCCCCAGACGTTAGCGGTAACTTTGATATATGATGGTCGACCCCTAGGGTTTCAAGTACCCTTACCAATAATGACCATAACGGTTTGAATAATGGGAGTCTGTTTCTTGTAGCGGAACACGTGGTTTACGCGTTTGAAGAATTCTGTATCAAGGTTATTATTCTGATATTAGATAATTGCTGATGATGTAATATATCTTCTTTTATAATATGTACTAATTATATATCACAGAACCAAGCCATTTTCAGTATGGAACATTTCCACGTGTAATTCACACGTGATTAAGAAGCTGCAATGACTAAACGGTGTTTTTCCTTCAGCCCAATACTGAGAGCTGATCTTAATTACTTTTTTTAAAATTAAAACCGATTTCAATTCTTTGCAAAAAGTTAGTCGAAAGTTTTATTTTCGAACTTCTCTAACCTCCTTACTATCAAATAACCTGTTATGAATGGGAAGTCCCAGACGAAATGTAATTAAAATATGATAATTGTTGTGCACAATCCTTGCATGCTGTTTCCATGCATTTGGACATATTGACGCGTTTTTTTCCTCCAATCTGATATTTTCTGTTCAAAAAGTAAATATACAAAAATGATAACTTAAGTAAATCTGTGATAAAAGGCCTTCGCCCAAAGTACCTTAAAGAACATTGACTTTAAAAGATTTAATTAAATAGAATTATGTTTTTGAAGTGCAAATCTGTAGCTTTGAAACGTGTTAGATAGAACCGGGAATGGTGATACCATCACGCGATTATTCGATTTGAAAAGGTAATGCCCAATTTGATTTTGAACACGGCCTGATATTGTACGATATCAAACTCAATGTTTTTTTTTGTTTTTGATCTTTTTAAATATGATTTATCAAACTTAAAGGGATTTTCAAACATTTCTTTTAATATTTTGTCGTTTGCTGCGGGCAGACGATAAAAATTCCACCAGATTGTGCAAGGATTTACCAAGGTATCGTTAACTACTGGTTGCTATGAAATAGAAAGGAGCAAAGTAAATACACGTATGATACTACGTCGTGAAATAGATCCTAATTTCCTATTAAGAGGATCGAACTCGATTGCCTATCAATAAAATGAGATAATAACTCAGAAAAACAAATAAATATTAAATTCTGTAAGGAAAATTAATACAAATTCAACTGAACAATATCTTTAAATTGCCGAAAGCTCTTTTACTGGTTTTTAAAAATATTTTTTCCTGTTTACTAATATCACTTTTATTTATAAGTGCTTTCATTTATAAGTGAGAGCAAATACTAAAAGAGCGAATTTCTGAATGATTGATAACTTCCGGTCAGGTAACCTAGCGGTTCATTATGTGATGTTGCTCTCCGTGGTCGGTGAATGAAAAAGTAAATGAGGTAGTTACGTGAAAAAGGATTGTCCGGTTACTGCCACAAAATTGTAGCACAATGGAAAACACAAATCGAACATAGATGAAAGAAATGATCAAAGTACCGATGTAAGTGATTTTACGTGGGTGTTCTAAAACTGAATCTTTAAGCAAGAATTCAACTTTTTTGTAACGGTATCTTATCGCGGAAGAGTTTCTACAGTTAACATGATGTAAACATGACAAAATACTCGTGCTACTGAATTTCATTTATAATATCAAACTTCGTGAAAGTGGTCTATGAATATGGAAGAAAACAAAAACAAAAATATTTTCATTTTCGCAAAACAACCCCTTCCTGTAACAATGAAGACGCAAGATAATATTTTCATTTCTACACAAAAGTGACAGGTCGGCGCGTGACCAAGGGACACCAATAACAATGACTGTCCGATTCTCATTTACACCTTCATTTTACTTACATAATTTAGCATTACCAACGGTCTATTGAGAGCAATAAATAGCCTGCAAAGATTGAAAGAGAGTACGCTAACTTGAAAGAAATACCACTTTACGTGTAATGCTATAATTCGTTTATGTATCAGTTATGCCTGTTGTAAGATTAACACGTGCATGTGAAGCTTAGGTCTGCAGAAATAGACAATCAACAATCTGGAATACAAAATGTAATTTTGCAGTTTGGACAAATAGCTCCCAAAAGTTAAGCGAACAGATGAATGAATGAATGAATGAATGAATGAATGAGAATGAATGAATGAATGAATGAATGAATGAATGAAAACTAAATTTTTAATAGAACAGTTGGTGTTTATAAAGGAGTTCATGTTAAGGCCGGAATCTGTTGGAAAGTTTTGCCCGCAACTGGTCTTATATGCAATAGTTGTCACTTTGTTATTAAGGGTCTTTGATCTTTATGACTTTAAATTACCCATTTATGGGACTACTATATATACCAAGTATGAGAACCTAAAGCCATCTTTTACCCTTTTCGTCAAAACGCTGCATAATTTATGAAAACAAATCACTCGACATTACGTGAATGATCATGTAGAAAATAATGTAATCACGCGAAACATTTTTATTGTTTTACAACATTTATTATAATCACCTGATGATTTATTATTTATGTGTGAAAATGGACATGGACACCGAGTTCTGGGGGAAACATGTCCAGTGCGCGAGGAGGTTAACAGTAACCTAAATATACATCACATTAAAAGAACAAACAAAAAAGTTATGTTGACTCGATTTCTGAAGCGTTGTACACAAACAATTATCCTGCGTAAATTATCATAAAACTAAAATATAAATTATGATAATACAATCCATGCCTATAAAGCATATGAAAAAGGCGCCATGATAATATGATAACATTTGTCCATTGCTTCCTTTCTTTTAGAGTAATGACAGACAAATAATTTACTAGTGTATCGAAAACAAATGTAGTTGCCTCTAAAAGTTTCAGACAGCTGTTTTCACATTCTTCCAAACAAACAGGTTGGCCATATATGTTTTGATATAGGTTTTATATATTTAATTATTTATTAATTAAACTTTTTTTTAATAATGCAAATTGTATATTTTCAGGCAAGACACGCACCAAAGACAAGTACCGGGTTGTGTACAGTGACCACCAGAGACTCGAACTTGAGAAAGAATTTCACTACAGTCGCTACATCACCATCAGACGCAAGGCCGAGCTTGCTCAGACCCTTCAACTTTCTGAGAGACAGGTAGGTTTAAAACCCGACTTCCGCTCTAAATAGCTGTTTGCATCAAACAAACCACAGATTCAAGCACCGTGAACGTGCCAGCTACGTGTTCATATTCTGTAAGGAAAGGACAGTGTATATCACACCCTTCTTGTCAGCCAGCTGTTTGGTTAATAAATTAACGTGACCGATATAAGTTTATTTGAAGAAGTATTCTTGATTTTTATTAACAAGTATATACCTGTTCACTATTCACCCGAATACCTGACAGAATTTTGCCAGAGTCGGTAAAGTCACTGAATTAAATATTACATTGTCATACATTCGCCTTAGGCAATAATGAAAGGAGATGTTTTAAATTATAAAAGATAGCTAAATACGACTTGATTTTGAATTAAAAGTATTTAACAGTTAATATATAGGCTCCTCGCGACTGAACCGTATACAGTGGACACACTGACAGCCACTCTTACTGTTCGAAATAACAAAATTATAACATCTAAAGATAAAGAAGAAGAAGAAGGAGTTCCGGCCAGGGTTTTTAGTTAGTGAAATTTGATATAAAATAGTATATTTTACTGAAGGACATGCAATGTATTAAATTTTCTGTTACATTTTTTCAGGTTAAGATCTGGTTCCAGAACCGCCGCGCCAAGGAGAGAAAACAGAACAAGAAACGTGAAGAGAACCAGCTCATTAAGGTGGCTTCTGAACTCGGTGACCTTTCCGACGAGAACAAACAACATCTCCAGCAACACATGAATATGCAGATGACCCCACATGCTCAGCATCACATCCAAGTGACGTCACCATCTCCAAAGCCTGTGCACTCCCAGAATCCGTACCAGTATCAGCACCAAGGTCACGTTACCCACATGTCTCCAGATGGCGCTCTTTCACCACAGAATCACATGACCCACAGCCAGTATTCGTCACCGAACCAGCTCACTCTCCCCATCTCTCCCGGAAATGACGCCATGACAACATCAACTTCCGGTACAATGTCTCCAGTTACAGTTAAAACAGACTTAGATGCTAGTGATAACACTGTCTCCTAGATGTGAAAGTGACATATTGTGTGTTCTGTATATAGACTTCACTTGGACAATCATAAAGAAAGAAATCATGGTGTATTTATTCATTATTGTGTAATTAGTGTATATAAACTTATAAATCTGTAACCATGGTAACTGGCTTACATTACACTCAGTGTGTGGTCACACTCTAATGAGTTAAATTCTGTGTGTCATATTGTACGGTTATGTACACTAGAACATGAATTCACCGTGGCAAATATTTTTAAAGGAAATATATGTAACATGTAAAAGTGTTTTACTTTTTATTTAATATCTGAGTTTCTATTTCGGTTTTCGATAGAAGTTTTCAGAATCACAATGTATTTCAATTAGGCAAAAAGAATTCAAATCTTTCACAATTTCAGATTATTATTGTTTGTTTCCGTCATACTTTATTTGTTAATGTCCTACATTGACCCATCTAAGCCGATGATAAATAAGTCACAGAGAATCAATTTATCATAAGTCTTCAATTTATAACGTCATAATTAAGTTTGATTTTTCAAGTTTCAACTTTCGATTTTCGTTAGAAACTTGTGCAATGATATCAGACAAGTTTTAAAACAATCATAAAGTGGTCCCTTTTCCTTCCTGTGTTTTTAACTTTTCTTTTAAAGTTAATCTCGTTTGTCTCTCTTTTGAAAATTTCCGTAATAATCCTTTATTATTTCGCAAATTGTATATTCATACGGGTGGCAGCGAGGTTGTGTCTTTCCTACAAATTCTGCATTTCAAATCTATTAAGAAAATGTTTGCATTTGCATTTTTCGTTAATAAATTTGAACATCAGTAAAGGTAGGGAAGCACTCAGACTCTAACGGAAAATAGTTAAAGCATAGGCATACTTTTACTAAATTGCTATTTTTCGATAGCGCGTGGGACCTGGTGGTGTAGTTATGAACAGTCTGAAAATGACACATTCGGAAAACAGGAAAACACAGTCAGTGACTTATGTAGGATAGCTAAGTAGTACATGTATTTCTTTATACGATCGGTCACTCTGAAATTGTTAGGTTTAATGTTGTGTCTGTTACATAATTAGAACAGCCAGATAAAGAACTATTGCTGACTAACTCTAGAAACTATTAAAGGTGCTTTAAAATGAAGTGAAATTGATAAAAAGGTTTCGACACCCATATTACGTGATATACTGAATCAATTGTAATTATGTAACACAGATGTATATACCATATTGTAAATATTGTCATTTATTGTGATCACTTCAAAAAAATACTTTCCTGTTAGAAGGAAAAAGATTAAATTAATGTTGCAAAAAAAAATGCGTTTTTGTCTATTTCTATTCCCCTTTTCAAGGAAGCAAGGACGGTTTTCGTACTTGGTAAGCAAACAAAATATGCAGACCCCTGGGTGTCACGATTTTATCCTTATGCTTCCGACTGCAAGTGACTGTTCCAGTATGATTCAAACAGTAATACTAGCTGAAAGATACAGGAAACGAAACGTTGAATTTGGCCTGTTATTTTCATGCCTAGATCTAGTCCCGTGCTTATAAAAAAGTTCTATAAGCATGACATTTCAGGCGTTGAGTTCATAAAATTTCCTTACATGTTAATATTAAAAGCCAGGCCTGAAAATAATTCACCAATAGGGGGCCTTGAGATTTTATTATATAAATTCTATCTGCTGTGACAATATCTCTAAATCTGATAGTAAATATAACTGGCCTTCAACTGTTCACTCGGTGGTGAAGTGGTTGTGATCCACAGGACGAGGGGTTGGATCGCCGATCCTAAAAGCGGATCAAAGCCTGACCTAACGCAACAAGTACAACTATAAGGTTCCTATGAGAGCAAAATAATCATTCTGTCCGCTCTCTTGACACTTTTTCAAATTGAAGAAATGACAGGGAAAAAATGGAACATCTCTTTATGATTCTTTTAGTTACAATTAATAAGACAGAGCAAACGTTATAGAGGCGTTTGCCCCACCCCCTCCCCAACCCAGCAAAAAACCACATAAGTCGAGTAAGGACTAAAGGGAATTAAATAGTTTGACCCCTGTTAATTTTTCTGTTCCTTATTTGTGTTTGAATAAGAGATATTAAGACTTCCTCTTTCAAAATAGGATAAAGGCACCGGTTTCTACTATGACAGGACACCAATCATTCCAAATTAAAATCCCTGCTGAACTACGGGTTGCGTCCGTTTCATCCATTCGTTTCCGATGAAAAATAATACTTGCAACTTATGAAAATAAAAAGACTGTCAAAATCATTGTTCTTAACATTTCTAATATTGCTACAATTTAACTTTTTAAGGAATTTATTTAATCATACTTTTGTAACCGTTGCTATACGGTTAGTGAGTTCTGCACTGGCCTGGGACTAGCCGACTAGCCTGTGAAGGCACAACAAATGACATTTATTATAAAATAAATGAGAAGCACCAAGACGGCGTAAGCCTTGTTCAACGGTGTACTCAAGTGTGCGCAATTCAACAATTTCAGTCAAATATGGGTTTTGCGGAATGATGTATAAATGTTTCATGTGGTGACTGAATATAATTGAAGGAAAATAATAATACATGTTACAACACAAACTGGACGAAAGTAAAGTATGGGGGAAATACGGGACATGACAATACCAAAAAGCATGTACAAATATAAGTTAAACGACAGTGCGACACTTTAATTTCATATTTTTTTTGCATCCGTTTAAGGGGATCCTCTGGTGCAAATCAGTATGATAAAACATTTTACTGGCCCGGTTTTTTCATAGATATTAAAGTGATATACCCTTCAAAGTGACCATGATAATTTTAAGAAAGTTATTAATCACTGGCTTATACTATACTTGAAAAATAAACATTACCAAAATTACAACCTTATTATACGAATCAGTATCACAGTTTTATTCACATTGAATATAACAAAAATCAGTGAAAAACTTTTTTGACCATCCTAGTCAAATACTGAAAATCCACCCATTTTTTATAATTCAATTAAAATCATATTATTCAATTTCGTATCTCTCAATAAGAGAAATGAATTGGCGTAACTCGTTATTTACATGTTTTCAAAGCATTTACTATGTTTTCAGCAGTGTTCTTGACACTAACTCAATATGGGAATTTTGAAGGGTAATATAACTTTAACATATTGCGAGAGTTTCTGCAATAATAATGATGGGTCGGTGATTTAACTTTTACGCAATATTAATCCTTATTGATACACAATCAACGCGAGGCGCTAACTTCAGCATTAGCTGAAATCGAGTGTCTGTTTTGCAGAACAGGTATCAATCTTCCATATTTTCTAATGTAATATGTCATACTTTAGAATGAAAAATTAGAGATTGTGGTATTTTTGTCATCACCTGATTAAATATTAAGTTCCTTATTATATCTCCAATTGTCTTTTTTTTCTCATTTTTCGAAAATCATCTTTTTTCATGATAAAGCAATGACAAGGTTTTTGAGATATTTTGCCTATAGCATAAGCTAGACCTTTGTTTTAAAATGCAAAAACAAAAAATTGGGACTAGTGTGTACATGAGAAAGAAATTCAATACAAAAATGACAAAAATATGTTTTATTTAGATAAAACAAATATGTCAATTTTAGTCACAAAATGTGGTCAAAATTTATTTTCAAAGTTATTCAATCTTTTTGCACTACGATATTGCTATTGTGGTTAAGATTCCCCAGATTTTTTTTAGATATAACAAATGGAAAATCCCAAAAACTCGCATGAGCATAGGCACTCTTTCAGGCTTCCTTTGAAACACTCAAATTGTTTTGCAATGTTACAATATGAGTATACACGGCAGTTGAAAAAACAAACTGTGTACCATATACACTCTGCATATTTTCTTGCAAGTTTTCCCTCACTCAAAATTAAGTTTCCAGTTTCAAGTTTATCAATGTTAAGCATACAGTTCGTAAATTATAAATATGCAAAAACATGAGGCAGATACATATATAACTTATACATTTTTCAGGGCAGCATGTATGTTAACCTATTTATCACACGAAGAGTTGATTGAGCTAAAACCCATAACCCAGTCCGGTTGCCTTTTTTTCAAGGAGTTTACGTTATGATAGAAAGCAAGTAGTGACTGAAGGACATGGTCAGGATCATAGACAGTCAAGAGTCGTGACCTGCTCAATGGTTACCACACGTGAAAT
>JAUMHA010375933.1:538-12875 GCA_032359765.1 Saxidomus gigantea
ATCAGAAAAAATCTATATTGATCATCTTTAATGCATCAATTGTTTTTGTATATAAATATATAGATAGATCTAGATAGACCTTTATTGTATATGTGAATTACTCTGTGTGTATACATTAAAAATAGTAAACGGGTTACCCAAAATGTGCCTCAAAAAACGTTTTTTCGCACAAATGTTACCTATCTTTCAAATTGAATTATAGCTAATAATATTTAATAATTACTGAACTGCTGCACATTGATTATGATAATAACAAGGAACTGTGATAAAACGTCAGAAATCAGTATTTATTAAATAATGCTTTATTGAGGTAATAAATTGTACATCATATTCATTATTTACAAAATTTATGATTATTGTGAAACTTTTAACATTTTCATACTTTGGAGGTAAAGCGAATACAAATATTAAATATTTAGCACAAAATAGCATGTGGGTCAAATATAAAGGGCTATTTTTACATAAAACATCAAATGTGACAAACGGCGGATCCATTGTGACAGTAATGGATGACAAATTCAAATTCAAATTCAAATTTTATTTCATGTCGGTTATCAGTACAATTAACATTAGCTATGCATAGCTATTGACCGACTGTGACATATTTTCAACAGAAACCTTTGATGTTTATGTTTTACAGCACTGGAAGGTATATGCATCATTGGTTTTTGGTCCGATATACGCCGGACACTGACAGCTAAAGAATGTTTACCTGTCCACTTAAAGGACAAATGGCATGCCCCTTTTGATACTTAGTTTCTTTTGGCCCTTACTGTTGCTCCTCGTGCACTATTGTGACGTTGTTCTTCATCCATTGCCAGTCGCCAAACGTCCATTGTTGTCACACTTGTTAACCCGACGGTATCAACTACTTTGATATAGCTTGTAAAGATAAGCTTGTAAGATAAACAGTACACCACTCAATGCCCAATCACTATTTTACCATCACTGAAATTTGCAATTAGACTATATAATATCTTTTCAACTTTGTACTTATGTTAAAAAGCAATTTAGTGCTACATAACGATTATTAGAAAATAGTTCAATTTATTTATCTTTGCATAAAATGAGAATTACTTTATTATTTCAATTTCGTATTTGAAATACAAGGATTTCAAACGCAATGGCGTATAAAAGTTCAATTAAGGAATAATATTATTTGAAAGTTAAATGGAAATGATGCTCTTTCTTGTTTCAATTAAATTCAGTAGCCACATTTTGTCATATAACATCCACACGGTAAATATCTGAAACTGACGTCTCTCTGCGCAAATTAGATTTTCCACATGCAAATACGTACACTATAAATGTTTATTAGAGTATCACCATAAATGCGTATCTCTGTTGAAAACAGTGAAAGAACGTGATAGGTAGTAAAATTTCACAACGTTTATTAATATACATAGTAAAATAGTAAAAGTTTGACAAACATCTGTTTCACGGAACATTAGAGGTGACGGCAAATTTATTTCCACAACATTGCCTGAGATTGAGAATTATCGAAAAGGGGTGTCCTTTTGTTTTTAAATAAAACTGTGATGTGCCTTTTTTATTGCTACGTATGTTTGCAAAGTGCAAAACGTAAGTTCTTGTCTGAATAAAAAAGCGAAATGTAGGGAGCGGGCAAAGGCAAGTGACGCCTCACAACATGAAACACGGGAAACCTCTTGCCATCGCGCATTTATTTCAAAGTTGTTTTAATACCAATATGGCTTGTAGATCTATTTAAATACATTTATGTTTCAGTCCTTTCTAAACTTGAAATGCTGTATATCATTGACTAAGTCTAATGGATTCGAGCCCTGCTACTCGACCAATGCTCTTTATATGAACACGTTGGAAGTTCCTTTCGCTGGATATGGATATAGTACAGGTACTTCACAGGATCTATGGTATGTAAAACGCTCGCCTGTATAAAAAATGAAATACTGCTGAAACACCCGTTAAATCCATCCATCACGTTTTCAAAAAAAACCACTGCATCAAACAGTAACCTTCCTATGTATTTGATATGACGCCGGTCATTCACCCAGCCAGATTATGTCTCAGTCATGATGTTGTTACAGTTAATGGTATTTTGCAGATCTGTGCAGCACCGTTGGAAAGTGTGTGCAAACAACATTCAGGTCCTTAGCGTCAACGAAGTAAATATCAAAGTCAGTGTTAAAAGCCCCAGTATTGACAACATAGTAAAACGTTTTTGTTAAGCACTAACATCATAATCTATGTGCTTTGATTCAAACGCATGGATGAGAAGAAAGCCATGGGAACGGATATTACTCTGTTTTGCAACAAATATTCATTGTATGTCAGCTTAACAATTACATACTGTCCATCGTGTTATCTATAAAACACTGACACTCACACTTGATGGTGTGTCGTTTAAGTTCAGTTAATCAACTTTGATAACGCTCAAACATAATTGGGATCGGTCTTTCATGCCAGGTATTTGTCTTTAAGAGATGATTCTCAGAACATCAATGTCGGCCTTTACCTTGACTGAACTTGGCCCGACGCCCACATTATTATGGCCTCTCTGTATGTACAATCGTTTGATGCTTTATCGGGTTTCATCAACATTGGCTATGCAAACACATACAAATAACAAAAGAACACAACTTATTTAACTTTTCCCCACAACGCCGATGCCTTCTCCGGCAACAGCAGCCATGCTTATTCTTCGAATAGTCAAGCCAAAAATGGAACACACCTTGATCTATCAAATTCATTTACATCCATAATCTATACTGACATAGTTTATGATACATTTTAATGGTCTTTTAGGTTAACAGTTTTTTTAACACACATGTTTGTAAAAATAATGGTAATATAACAGTTGTGTCAGGATAAAGCTAAATGTGTATAGAGGTGGTTACTTGTGTAAGAATGGAATGAGGGACTCCAGGCAAAGAGGTTCCCGATCCACAAGAACAAAGACATTAGGGTTTTAAAACCACATCAGACGCATTTGCCAGCAGTTTAAGCCTTATTTTTTTACTTTTATCTATAAATGTTTAATTTATGAACACATATGAACGGGAGGTCCCGGGTTCGAAGCCCAGCCGGAGGACAAGTTGTGTCCTGGGACAACGACACTGAAACCACACTTGCCTCAGTCTACCCAGCTGTAAATGGGTAGCAGCGATGAAACACTCGCTGCCTCTCTCTCGCGAATGTGCTTGCATCTGGAATGAGTGTTCGAGAGCGTTTAAATAACCTACGGAGCTTTCTTCGCAATCAAACTAAAATAAATTCGTATTTATATGAATGTTCACCAGACTAACAAAATAATGAAAACAGTGTTAAAGACAGTAACAATTTATTGTTGTATTTCATGCAAATAAAAGAACAAGAAACATATTCCCATAACCTACATGCACGGTGACTAATTATAGACAACAGAGCTGAATAAACATTGCAACATCATCGTATTGCTCCGTATCGTATCTTTTGTTCAGCAACAAACCTTTTTCAGCTGATTTTATTCTTCCGGCACCATCATCTTTACTGTTTGTAGCAGAGAGAGACGATTGCTTACACAAAGAAGGTTAAAATATAAAGGATTACGAAGAAGGGTGTCGGTTCGAATATCAATCGTGATTTATTATTCTCTACAGGCTTTCTATCACTGTTTTCATAATTCAAACGGAAGACGGTTTGCAATTGGATTAAATGTTACATCACGTAATTGTGTTTCTGACAGATACAACTTTAAGCCCAGTGCCTTTATAACACGTGCACAGTGTGTTTGTATAAGTGTTATTAAATGAAACGGTAAACTCTTTCTATATTTAAAAGCATAAAAATTGAAAGGTGTATTATTGTTTAGTTTTGCATTGAAATCCCTATATATCGTCTTTAAAAAAATATCATTATTGTCAGTTGATGTCCCATCTAAGAATTTGTATATGTTTCTTCCTTTTCTATAACTTTGAATTAAATCCTCATACTGGACAAGTTTAATATTTTCTGAATGCAATGTTGTCAGTCTTAGTCCTGCAAGTATATCATTTTTCATTCTTGAACAAAGTACCATGGCGTTGCATTCTATGTTGTATGTGTCACTAAGATTTACTGGGAACCAAGAAGTAAATATCTCACTGCTTATAATTGCTCTTGGGTCTCGTAGAATATGTATTACTTTTAAATTTATGTTACTTTTTAACAAAGATGAAACATCCTCGAGAGACAGTCGCAACACCTTCTGCACTCTATTATTTTGCAACAGGCAGACCTTTTCCAAACGTTTTATGCATGCGTCTATCGACATATTTAGTTTGCTAATACAGTAAATAAAGGTTTTCCACTTCGGCCCTGAAAGAAACGAATAAAAGTGCAATATTTTAGGTACGTTGTATCTAAGCAAAAGGTTCAATATAACTTCCAAAAACCAAACGTTTTAGTAAGACTTTATCGAACCAGATCAAATCATTGATCACTTTTTAGAACACTCTGGAGAACACAGTTCGTACTCAGTTACCAAATCAGTCTAACTGTTGTCTTGTTACATTTTTACACTACATGTCAAGTTGAAAGCTGGGTCACGTTGGGTAAAAACCGGGATCACCGGAAGACCCCAAAGAACCAAATTTTACATATAATTATAATTTAGTTCGTCAAATGCTGTTTTCATTCTCCAATTATGTATTAATTCAAATAGGCAGCATATCTGAAAGAACTAAATTGAATATTCTGTCAATGTTCAGTGCGTCAATTACTTTTGTGATAACAATAATAACTCCATTTGTAATTTGTATTGGAATCAATTAATAAGTATGCATTTGAAACCCCACTAAATATCAAAAAGACAAGACAATGCAAGTTTTGCTTAAATGCTATTTCTAGAAGTAGAATATTTATCAAAGGAAATGTTATAAGTGCAATGAAATTAAAATAAACCCCACATGTCATTTGCACACTATCTGTAAAGCCTCGCCTAGACTAGTTTTGTATCTTCACTCCAATGTAGACAGTCAAAACTTTTATTAGTGAACGCTGCAATAAATTTAGATCTAAGATGCAAGAAAACACTTTTATCTATCAACTGACTGAAATAATAAAGTTAATTTATTTCAATACTAGTAATAAATCTGACGTTTACCTGATTTGTTATAAACAAGGTCAGTAAACTGATCCTGGTATCGGCCGAGCTTACACTCAAACAAATCTAGTACAGTCTGTAGACTCGTATTGTGTGCGATTGTGCTGCAATGGAATTTGAATTTATTCCTAAATTGACTCTTCTGTTAAAATTCAGCATCGCTACAATGTACATAGATATAGGTTTATCTAAATTTAATATTCTGCGAACATGTCCACATAAGCAGACAACAGCCGCTATCGAAATAAACATAATGAATGAAAACACTAGACTTCACTTGTTGTTTTGAGTGCAAATCCACAGTTCATAACAATTTTATTTAATCCCTATTATTTTCTCTAATTAAAAACATAAACATTTTTTCAGAAAGAACTAGTCATGTGTCCATATGACAAGCCTTTAGACGATGACCCCACATTGCATTGGCTGTATGGCCAATTTGATACAGTTAGTGCATACACCACACAAAAATACAATTCATTGTTAAAATATAATACAATGTAACTGAAATCACAAAACTGCATTACTACATGCTGATTTACCTTTCTGCAAAGTTTTATTATCTTAACTATGATATTGAATGTTTTTATGTTACGTACGAGAAAAGCTGTAAATGTTGATTTGGTTCAAAGTCAACGACATTATCTGCTCTTACTGAAGTATGTTCCACCTTATTTTGGACCACTAGTTTCTTATCGCCATTGCTTTGTTTTTGCTCTTTATAGCATATCTATATCAAGAAATTTAATATCTCCATGCATCATTTTTGTTTTTTCATTATTTCTTACATAAACCTAAAATCCGCTTTTTTGTGATTTTCTCTATAGGGCGTAATTCAAGTGACATACGTCGTGCTTTGCTGGTAGCGTCCATAGCTAACGTTACCAGGGACGTACTCAAAATAAACCAACGTCGAAAGAGACAAGCTTTTGCGGTGGATATCTGCTATTTAATAAATGTATATATGCCGAACTAAGCAAATCCGTATCGGCAGTTCAACGATTTCGGCATACCAGCTCACTTTAAATAAATAAAGGGCATTGTAGGATCAGCCGTAACATTTTCGTCATGTAATATAATAATTATATGTAACGGCCATAAACTTTTCATTGTCGACATTAAACATGTGAACCAGACAGGCAGTTTTCGGGTAATAAAAAAACGTGAAATAAAGTATCTAATGTCGAAAAACGGCAAATATCAAATTCTTAGATAGACACACTGATAGAGAAAATATATGACATGTAATAAATATCCCGTACTCAGGTGTAGACGTAGAAGTATGCAGTTTAAAGAGGGGGTGGGGGCTTTCTTGGGAGTCCACAATAACATAATGAGATCATTTCAAATTATCTTTAAAAATGAAAATTATTTATAAAACTATTCTTTGTGAGTAGATTTTTGAAAAAAAAAATAGAATGAATCTCGCAATTGCACGTCTTAGAATAGACACTGTCTATCACTCCCGTAACAGGTAATGTTTCAAGTGCATCTATACAGACAGTACCTGTCTGACAACGGACACTCAGAAGCACGCATACATATCAAATATTATTTATTACTTAGAATATATTTTATGCAACAATAACAAGTCATTTTAAAGCCTTCGTAGATATAAAACTGACATTTATATCAGACAAATCTAAAGTAAAATACCTTACTTTGTTACGTAATTTGCGACCAAATCTGTCGTCGGATAAGAAATGAAACATACTTAGCCGTTATGCTAAAAGTCTAAAGCACATATTAAAACAAATTTGAAATCGATACGTATCTCAAAACGTTTCCCACAGGCTGTTGATAATGATGACGCCCGATGTATTCCATTTACAGTACATTTACAGTTCATGTATTGCGTCCAGACGGACAAAGCATTTCCAAATGTTTTTTTTTTCAATTAGAGAACGCTACTGGCTACAATATCTGGTTAGCAGGTATATTGTAAAAATGGAAAACAGTGCCCCTATCCAAATTTCCAAACCCTGACCAATTAAATATTTCGTGCAAGCGACGATAGGACGAATCGGAAGGAACCATAAGACGATAACAAGATGCGAAGGGACGTAAGCATGATGTGCAGGGACGATGACACGATGCAAAGACGCAATTAATATCGAATTTTCCCATTGTCTTAACACCCCTTCGCATCGTGACCCTTACGGAACAAGTAAGCATTACATGTATATAGCAATAGATTTTGTCCAAACAGCAGTTAAATTTGGTATATACCTTTAAATGAGGAAGGCACATGCTTATCTAACAGGTAATCTCTTGAAAGCGTATAATTTCTACGCGCTCCGAAAAAGGTTTGTGTTACGCACTTGTTATGCCAGGCTATAAAAATACGGTATACTGAATAATGATTATTACGTAGAACATCTATTAGATTCTATTGTGCCATTTATTTTTTTATCTTATTTTTGCTACCAGTATGCGTAAAGGGATGTGCACAAAATGCACGCTCCCATGTCGGATCCACCCTTATCACCTAGATTTGTCATTCATAACACGTCATCTAATAAATACGTCACGAGCAAGTTTCGGAGGATTAAAATCTATGTTGTCGTTTTAAGATCAATAGATCTAGTTCATTACTGTCTGAAGAAAAATGGATTATGGCGTGTTCATGGTTATACTGTGACATGGATGTTGGGCCACTATTTATATAAATGCGGGTTTCACTTGAAAGTCAACAACTGCTTAGCTTATTTTAAGATTTTTCAAAATGTTACGTGCTGTCATGGACTGGAGTTAATCTGAAATGCGTGACGGACTGTCAGTACAACATTAGGCTAGGAATCATTTGAAGGTATAAATTGTTATATAAATCCTTTTTATTCTAGATCTTAGTAGATTTTCAACATTTTTTATACATTTTAGTGGGTATTTTTGTTATTATATACCTCATTATTAATAACCATACCTTTGATCATAATATTGAAATGTCCCCTAAACATTTTATTTAAAAACACGTGAAATTTGGCGTAACTTATGTGTAACGGAGGAGTAAACGTCAATGGCGTCCAATGTAAAAATTGACGAGTCTCCATAGAAAAAATAATAATCGACATCTTTACAAATCGACGTGATTGTTAAAAACGCTGAAAATTCCCGAGGGTGACTTTTTTGTTGACCATAAGAAAGGTATAATCTATACGAAAATCTTTCCAGTTTTTTCAGTTCAGGTCAAAGTTGGGGGTCCAAAGTGGAATGGATCAGACTTTAGTGACCAGTAAACCATATATAAGCAAATGCATGTGATGATACTACATATATTTGTATTACACTTGACACAAAGTAAACTCTACGGCATAGTTTTGACTTTTTCCAGGGTAATCTCTTTACTTTTTCTAAATTGGAATGCAATTCAGAATAACTGAGCATCAAATTTAAGTGCTTTTTAACACACAGTTGAAATAATGTTTGAATCAGATAATAGTTAGAATAGTTAGTAAAGAGAAATCTGAGGATTCGTAAATATGCAAACTATCCCTTTTTCAAAACGTAATTTTGAATCCCGTTTATTGATTTTCAATGGCTGGAATCCGAGCACCAGAGACACCAAGCGGCAGATCTTTAGCGCGAACACGAAGTAGTTTCGTGATGATTACCACAATCTTGTCTAAATGAATAAAACACGTGCAGTTTTCTGGCAGTAAACAGTTTCAATATAGCAATACCTCTCACGTATCCAAATTAAACATTACGGAGAGGTGAGGCATTGTTAAACTTGAGTAGCTGAAATACGTAAATGCATGTAGCTATTTTCGCGAAAATAGAATTTCAAATACGAATTTATATTTTTTTTTATTAAATTGAGTGTTAAATTGGTAAAAATGTCAGCCTATCATGTTAATAATCGAATTCATAGATTATTAGCCAAAATGACTGGATTGAAAAATATTCTCTTTAATGCTAGATTGCACACACGGCCGCCTTTTAGTTTTCCAGTACTTTGGTTTCTTTATTGTATTTCATCTGAAACTGGAAACATTGGTTTAGTGTCATAAAGGTTAAAATCTTTTAATATGTTTTTGAAGCTGCTCTTTTTAACTTAGCAGTAATTCCTACATGAATATAGTTAAAGCACTTCGACCTCACAAGTTATGAATGGCCGCTCCATTGATCCTGCATTTTTGAAATTTTCAATCTTTAAAATCTTCACATTTAGCATTCTGATTTTTAGAAATTCTTTCAACAATGTGTATCTCTTAACAAGTCCTGTAATTTAAAGCCACTTTTTTCTGACTACCCTTTCTTGTTTTAGAACAAACAAAGCCCAAGATGCCCAACGACCTTCCTGTCATACATCCCGATTTTAGCTATAATACATGTTGAGTTTTTCACAACAAAGTCGTTACTTAACGATCAAACAAATATGCTCAGCCATGTTCCCTTTGATAACTACCATATGAGCTGAAGCTCTTTACCTGTACAGAAGTTATGATACGTACTATGTAAATAAACAAAAACTTTTTAAGAGAGTAAAACACTATGTTATTTTTTGTTTCATTATAGCATGCAGCTTAATTTAAGGTTCATAATATAAGGTATTTACTACATCAATATTTGGCCAGCTTAAAATAAACTATTACAGATCATCAATTTTAATTAGACATGCACTGATGAAACTAAAACCGTATAAAACCGATTATGTCATAAAATATTACTCACAATAAGTAAAAGAACAGAAAGTTGTTACCTTTCAGTGCAGGATGGTCGTCTAGTTTTACACAATTCATTTCCTTTAAGGAATTTATACTTGTACATTTTTCTAAGAGGTTCATATATGTAAAATGAATCACTCCTATATCCTACAAGTATTCCTAGGAAGGTTGAACCAGACCGCATATAAGCATTGATTAGTATATAATTAACTTGACTGCGTGTTTTGCTTACAAATTCCTCTCTTTCATTTAATGAGCTATTGTGTTCCTTTGTTAACAATTTAACGAAATACATAAAACCTTGGAAAAACATGATTGTACTCAAAATGATACAAAATATCTTTCTCCTTATCTTTCTGGAAATAACATGGTGGCGCATGTTTTACTTCTCTGTACTAACATCGATTTGAAAACATTACTGAAGGAATATTTTATAAATGTTATATTCTAATATAAAACATTGATCAAGAATTATTTTCTTGAAGCATAGTCTGTGAAGATTGTTTATAACATGTAGGAAGATTACTTATGAATGTAAGTTTTAAATTTAGTGCCTCAACCTTATGATATATGCTTGATTTATATTTTATTCTTAAAACCACATCTAAATGGCCTTGCCTATCTGCAACATTGTTTTTTTATTTCTTATATATTGGAAGATATCAGCACCGAAGTTCACAATTATGATAAATCTACGCGAAGTGATGACAGTCAGTTAAAGTTTATACAGCCATACAGACATAAGAAATACACACAAAATAAATATGTGTTGCCTGGTGGAAGTTTATAAGTCCTTCGTTTACGTTATTGAGGACATGCCCAACATGAGTAACTTGTGAGTGTGTCCTTTATTAACTGGCATTTTATTTTGTCTTGCTTTTGAACATTCGGTATGCATGAATTTCAAGAAAAAAAAGAACGCTTAATTAAATGTCAAATTAATGTTGATGCCTTTCAAGTCGTATAACATAAACGACATCGTTGTCACTTAAAGAAATTGCTACCTCTTGGGTATAAGGTACATTAAAAACTGCTGTTCTTGTATATCCTTTGTGAGATCGAAATCATAAGTACTATAGCTGTTGTTATAACTATATCAAAACCGGCGCATTGAAGGTATTGTTCAGGTTTTATTTTTGATATTTGACAGTTCTTGGCATAATTGCATGTTTCTATACAAACAAACTTTGCTCAAAACATAAAAAACACACGTTACTGCTTCCAGTTCTTATGTCTTTGCTATTTTTTCTGCTTTATAGGATATAGAACTTGTTTGTTGAAATATTACTTCAAACGAATTGATTTCAACGATATTCAAGTACTATTTCGCCAAAGAAGTTAAATAACCTTTTTATTATAGACTTTCATATTGAATATGAACAAAAAGACATTCTACTACCAAACAACAATAAATGAATCTTGAAATTTGTCAGACAACTAGCGTACTATTTTACCATGTATAATATTGTTGACGTCATTTATATGGTAAGAAATTTCAGTTGCCGCCCGCCATCTTGTTTGAAAAACGAAGACTTTTCCTTTGAATGCAGGTTTGTACTTTAAAATATGAATTAATCATCTTGAATTACATTCCTAAAAATGTTTTCTCTGTCTTATGACTCTATGCAAAACATCGTTCCTTTCCAGCCCATCAATACTCGGTTGATATACATACCAATAACTTTTGTCACCAGTTCGAGTATTGCATGCCCTAAAAAAACAATTTTAAAAATGAAACATTTTTACATCTACTTGAAAATGATTGAAGTTTCTTTTTCATTTTAAGACCATAGTTTATCTTATTGTAAAAAACTGTCAAACGTCCACATATAAACCTCATTAAACGATGTTTGCAAACAAATATAATAGTCAGTACAGCTGATCGCTAGGACCGCCCTCCCTAACCAACGCCCAGTATCATTCCTTACCAGTGTGCAGTAGCGTATAACAGGTTTAGAAATATTATAGATAATAATGAGTTCAATCATGATGTATTGAAATATATTGTACCTTCTTTGAGGAAACTTTGGGATCACTTTCACTCAACGGAGTAGAATGTTATATACAATTACACTTGTATTTTTTGTGCAAATGTACCGCAGTTTTATAAGTTTCTCTCCTTGGTTTTCGCTTTCGTTCTAAGGATATCAAATATTTACAAGCATAAATTCTTTCTATCATTAATTATTTCATGATGTGAAAGATTTACATATATTTAGGAAGTAAGTATTGAATTTTTATTCACATCACTAGAAGCGTGACTTCTCCTTAATTATTTATTCTGGTAGGCATAGGGCAGGGGCGGGGAGGAAGGAGGAACTTTCGATGTCTGTAAGTGACTTGTTTCGTAAGTAACTGTTTTTTCTATGTGTACTTATTTGCATGAATTTATATGTATGTACTTTTCTTTCTCTTTGATTGTAAAATTGCTGGCCAATTTGGCGGAAATAAAATTCAAACCATGGCAAATTAGAGTAAAATGCAATTTAGCTGTCGATAATTTATAACGTTTTGGTATTTCAATTAAATGTGGTATCAGTTGAACTTTCGAAACGTGTAAACTTAAAAA
>JAUMHA010375944.1:0-12875 GCA_032359765.1 Saxidomus gigantea
CTCATATTGGCTCAGTTATGCTTTGTATTAGCTCTACCTGTTTCATATCATGTGTGCAATTGATCTAATACAGAGTGAAATATTGTAAAGTTGAATAATAAAACCTGATATTTACACACCAGTCCTATGTCTGTACCAAATATCTGTGAGTTTTGTAGAAAGACAATTTATTAAAAACAATCTTCATATCGTGTTCTCTCGGGGAATTTATTCACTACAACATTCATAGATCGTTGTTCAGCATTGGATGTCTGGTAAGCGCAGAAATGGGCGACCTTGCTTATGTGAGATGGTAAAAAGTGACCAGAATGGATAGGTAGGCCTTTTCCGGTTTAGTATTATTTCTATTATTATAATCATCATTATTATTATTAAAGCTGTCGAATTTCACAGTGAATTGTGTGAAGGAAAGATTATTTCCAATATTGAAATATACTTCCTTTTTGTCAAAAATCTTTAGTATCATATTATGCCATCGCTTGATTTTGACAGTGACGTCACCCTAAATGGGTATGTTCTTGATAGGATTGTAATAAAATGAATTCGCCTTTTTTCGGAGCTTTGTTTTAGTTGTCGAGAACTGATAAAACTCGTATGGTTGACACTTAACGAAGTAACACGTTGGTATACCTTTATCTCAGGTAAAAACACGAATATATATGAAGACAATGAATAATTGATATTTTAATTGCGTTATATTTCATGAAATTATTTTATTACAATTTCCAACAAGAATAAATTGTTTTATTTAAAGGTCAAAGGCAACGACAACAACAACAATAGTACCAATAACAACATTTACGATAAAATACATCTTAATTCGTTAGCAACATCCATCAGTATGTACACTTAATATAACACTACATAAATCTTTACATGAATGTTTACATAAATCTTTACATGAATGTTTCGGCTCCGTATGATTGATAAATTGTTTCAATGCACGAGATCATTTGTAAAAGACAAAATACGTGACACTGTTTACAGACTAACGGCGATAAAAGGCATAACGCTTCTAAATTTAGAGTGAGTTTTCTTCTCAAGGTGATCTTTATAATTGTAAGAAAGGCATTTAGCACTGATGTATTATTTTAGAAAATGAATATCACTTTAAGTTTAGACAAAATTATTGTATGAATCTGTATTAAAGGCTTTACTTCTACTGAATACGGTAAAAGTCCAAAAGAAATGATAACGGTTACTTTTATTTAGGAGAAATTTCATTATAACTAGTTTCTTGCATGCTTTCAAAGCATCTTGTTTGACATTATTTTATTATAATTACGTATGCTGTATATTTGAAGACGTGCTGGTTAATCCATTGCACGACCCAAGAACGTATTTAGAGACGAAAATAAGGGCTGAATATTGTTTTGATGTTGCATATGACACATGGAGAAGATGACACAATAGTACTTATAGTAAACTGAAACAAGACATAATATTTGTATCAGATAGGAAAGCGGACAATCGGATTTCTGACTGCAACATATTCACACATATGACGTGTTGTCTTCAAAGTAACTGAAGGATGTTATGATCTTGATATGACTTTCGACAAAATTCAATAATTTATTATAAAATATTAGATATAATTTGCTTATTTCAAAATGTTAGTTACTTTATAAGCTGTTTACCTCTGATGAACTTTTGAAAAGGTATCACTTAGTTACGGTTGCTAACAGGTTATATATAGGTTTATATGTATAAACAATTTACAAAACTTAGATAAGAGAATAGTTATTATAAACAGAATATATAACTTTGAATAATAACACTAAAAATTTTGTTTACATTTCTTACTCTGTTTCAGATTTCAAATTTTGATCTCAGCTGCAGAAAAAGACAATTATCACCATCCTGTGATATACAGAATCAAATTTGGGAAGGACATTAGCCAATGTCTACTGTCCGTCGCCTTCAAAATGTTGTGAAAGTCGTCGTTTGCAGTTGTGGGAAAGCTTTTCTTTCAGATCTAAGTTAAGAAACGCTTAATACCACACTCGACCTATGAAAGCCATGAATAATGAGCAGCATTGTTCTTTAAATCGATAATACTGTTTATCTCATCAGAACAAGATTGAGGCCAATACAGTTAAAAACCAAACTAAAGTGCTCAAAGGGTAAGCCAAGAATACAAATTTACTGAAATAACTTTCCGTACGCCAGAAAACCTTAGGCAAACAAATGTTTCTCTTAATATCGCTACAATCTAATAAACTCTTTTCTTTAATCAAAAAGAGGGATAGAAAATGATTACAAACATATAAATATGTGATTTACTGGCACAATCTAACACCCGTCTATTTTCGTAACAATTTTGAAATGACAATAAAGTGTCAATTTTTCATTACTTTAAATGAACAATAAGAGAAATATTGACAAAAAGTTAACAATAGGGCAAACATTAACAAAAAACTTTTTTCAGATCGATGCTGATATGCCTGTGCTTATCAAAGCAATACTGTGATAGGAACGCATAAAATGTGCGTATCTCACAACCAGGAACAACATAGGACCGAAAGGTTTATGTATTTTGTAGTGTTTCGAGGGTGTAAAATCAATGTACTTTACCCATATAACTCCGGATGATGCCAGACGACTAGCTATATGGAAATCATAACAACTGACAAACAGCTTCCAATTGTATATAAGCCATGGTTAATTCCTAACCTTGTGTTAACTAAACAAATGGCTTAACTTGATGTATAAAACACTTTAACCAGTTGGTTTGTTAATCAACTTGGTAAGAATTTAACCATTGGTTAAGACAAGCAAAATGTCCCAAAATACACATTATTTCTGTCCCGTTACGTAATTTGCCCGAACTACGTCAAAGGTCAGACGACACACCACCGTATAATAAATATTTTGTAACAGCGGACAAGGTCAAAATATCTCATAGTGTCAATGTTAACAATGTCAAAACAGCATTTTATAAAATTTACGATGCTTTGTTGACGATGTATGGTGTTTATCTGTGACAGCAGTGAAAGCATTAGCTAGTTTTTACATTGACCTACAGGTATAATATGAAATGTCTGCTATAGAAAGCCTTCTTATGCCAAGTTTACCAAGGAGCGGTGGTTTAGAGTTTAAGGTGTCTGCCACTCATCTCGGAGACTGCGGGTTCGAGTCCAACTGAGGTTACGTAAGTAAGTAACGTATTGTTTAAATATGCTAGTATTAAATTAGTCAAACAACATGATGTGTTTATATATCACAACTGTCACTAATCGAATGGTGTAGTGCTACAACCATCTCTGTTGAAATTACAATTAAGAAAATTATGTTATTTATAACAATATCCATAACTTTTTTCAGTAATGTTTGCATTACAAACCACAGTTCATTTTGTGATACCTGCTTTTGAGCTTATTTGAAGCAATCTAAGAAATATATCAAGGTCAAGAAAATAATTGCAATAGCCCGTTTTGCTAGTATTCGAATGTTATGGTCGAAATTTACTGAACAGTTTAGAAAAACTATCAAAATATTTTTTGCAAAACGTTGTTGTCTTAACACTTTCTGTTAATTTGTTCCATTGAATGTTTGCTACATTTCAGATTCATAAATGAAATATGATTCGTTTATTATCAGGAAAAGTGGTAACTATATAGAGGGAATAGTGTCCTCATCATGTAAAGTAAAATAAATTACATATTACTTTTAAAGAACTTGTTAGCTAGTCATTTAAGGCCACTACTGAGAGTGGAAAACAATCTGTTTCCATTTTCTGCGTTTATATTTGCGTTAATCCATACTGAAACATATCGGTATTCACTTCATATCAACTGATAATTAGGGTATTTAGTTTGTAGCAGTATTTGTCGTCCTATGAAAATGTAAATGCATTATTATTAATCACATGCGTGGGCTAATGAATGAATGACGTACTATGTTCTGATTCACATAGTACTGGTTAGCTACCCTAAAATTCGGATAACCCTTATTTCGGACACGTAATAAATAATTCAAATGCTCTACGATTGTCACCTTTTTGTTGCTACTGTGAAGATAGCCATGACCATTGACTGATGAAATTAATTTCTAGGCTCAGAACAGCTTTGTATCATTTTGTGGAATTTTGAATGTAGAAAAAATGAGAAAATACTTCAGTTTCGTTTAATGCAAAATAAAAGGTCCAATTTATTAGTGTTCAACTCTGCATACGAAATATGTAAGCTTAATCTTTCTAAAGACGAAAATAAGTAGATCAAACTAGTATGTTATTGATCGCCAACAACATTCGAGTTGTGTGAACATCATTGAATTTTGAGAAACAGCAAACACAACGTTAGCATAACTGAATATTATCAAACTTAAATGCAATTGTTAAATTGATTCTCTAAAATTAAAACATGATTACATAAACGTCTCATAAAAGTAAAATCATTGTTCAGACGTGGAGGTGGCTTTATCCTCTGTCGGTTTAGGAATAAAAGAACTTTCATCACAGAACTCATCTTCATCTTCCTCTAAACTGTCTGAGAATACATCATTCACTGTCTCGATTGTTGTTGTTGTCGTGTGAACAGAGTTCACTACTTTAGTTACGCCTCTAACATGTCCGTTGTTACTCTCATATGACGTGTACGTTGGTTTGGAGCATATGGAGGTTTGATTGTTTACATTTGGAATGAACGGTTTTGGAAAACTTCTGCTAGCCGACTGTAGTGAAGGTGTAGCCCCTTGACGAACATTTTTATGTGGTTGAAATATGACAATGTACACTTTTGGTCCAAACAAACACACGAGAGAGACAGTGGCACTGATGCTTACACACATGCAAAGTGATGTAACCTCGATCTGAAAACGAAACAAAAAACGGTAAAATCTTTAAAAAAAAAACAACACAATTTTCATTTTCCCGTAAAAATTATGTAAAAGCTAATCTTGTAATTTCGCCATTGAGTCTAACAACGTACATCTTCACATTTATGACACATCACTGGTGAGAACTAACACCCCCATTCATTTGCAAATGGGTGCCTTGGATCAGCAAAATTCTGTTATTATTTGTCTCAACAAAGAACACGTAAGAAATGCTATCTTGAAAGAAATTATATACTCAAAGTCTTACAAGAAATATATAAAATACACTCGGTGAACCAACAGAAAGAATTGCAAATGATGCGAGCGGGATGCAAGCTGACGACGCTCTCTGAGCCTCCCCAGCTCAGATACGGCATGAGTAAATAGCTACTGTTTTTTTGGGAAAACTACGCTCTTAAAGCTGCTCGCTCTCAGATTTTGGTAAAAAAATTAAGTTCTTTAAACTGTATGTAAATAACGTATTTAGTACATATAGTCATATAAAAATGCTCCAGTATAAATTCATGCCACATATATTTCTAAATTTTAAAAAATACGCTACCAAATTCAAAAGCGTTGCAAACGGTTTTGAAATTCCAATATAAACATATAGTGCAGCGGTGCCGTGTAACCGACATATTCAATCGATTTCTGCAAATTCCTACCTATATATTTGCTTATAATTTGATTCTAGCCTTTAGTTTTATATTTATGTATAATTATGTAAATTTAAAAACAAAGATAATTTCAACGGTAACCGAGAGCGAGCAGCTTTAAATAGCTGTTTCATCAACATTGTAAATTGAAACAGAAGAAGACTCATATACCAAATCAAGTTTAAGTGCTTAAGAAAGGAATGTACGTCTTGTAAGTATACTATTCATCATATTGAATCTGAGACACTGTCGCAATCCTTGAAACTGATTGAGCTTATGACGCAAACTTGTCCTTTAGTGAAATGAATAGGTGATGTATTACGATATCGATAGAATTTGAGAAACAAAACCTACCTTGAAGTCATGATTTGCACCAAAATAGATAGGAATAAACGCCAGCCATACGATACAGGTGCTGTACATAGTAAAGGCAATGTATTTTGCCTCGTTGAAGTTCTGTGGAATTTTCCTGGTCATAAAACCAAATACTGTACACAAAATAATGAGCAACATGTTGTAGACTAGAGAAAGTAGAATGGCTATTTGGCTTGCTTTACAAGTCAAAACGAGGAAGTCTGTATAATGCTTAACATACATAGTTTGTGGTTTCTCGAAACCAATCCACGTGAGTCCTCCAACGATTTGTACTGACACTAAACTGAGACAAATAAAGATTTGTGATTTCGGACTTGTGTAACTTGGTCTTTTCACCATTGCTTTAACACCTCTGTTGAAAATGCGATATATACGGTTTGTCTTTATTAAAACAGATGCGTATATTAGGCATAAAGATATTCCGAGAATGAATCGCTTTATTGTACATATTATGATTGTCGGTTTTGCAAGAAGAATAAAAGTAGTTCCGTAAGACAATAATATTCCGCAAAGCAAGACGTAGCACAGTTCCCTGCCTGAAGCCATTATTAAGGGTGTGTTGTTAAACTTAATAAAAACATAAAACACATATCCTGCAGCAAATATGCCTAATGTTGAAACTGAGACCGGAAGCAAAACCCAAAGCGAGTCCCATGTGAGATGCATGACCGGAAGTGGAACGCAGGTTGTTAAGTTTAAATTTGGCCTGTATCCATCCGGGCAATCTTGACACGTAAATTCATTCTTTAGCATTTGGTTTTCCCGACAACGAATGCAGACCCAACAGCACGTGTCACTTTCTACAGTGTTGTTTTTTACGTATCCAAAAGGACATTCCTCGCTGCACACTGATCTGGGAGGTTCTTCTGTCCCACGAAACTTTAATGAATCGTTGAAAACCGTTAACCTGTGGAACAAAACCATCAGTCTCAAAATATAACAATTTAGATACTGCTTTAACAGATACCATTCTAAATCAAATAATATTGTTATCAAATTAACGCGTATTATCATTTTCGTTTTATTGTTAACTTTCTTTATTTTGATATCATAATTTAGTTTCCAGAAAGTCTATATAATTATGTTATTTTATTAAACTTAGTTCTGCACTTCAAGAAAATATACATGTATATTCATTTGTGTAAATTTAAGTACACCTGCATGAAAAGAAATATTTAGCAAAAATTGAACTGAATTGAAGCATTATAATTTTCAAACCTGTCTGTCCATTCTCCTACCAGAACATAATCATATTTGCCGCTCTCTCGCTGTTGATACTGGAATATATCATAGTTTCCCAAACCATCGCCTTTGCTATCAAACTGAACGGTGTCACCTCCGATACCTAAAACAGAATATTTTCTGATAAGATACCTACATGCAATATTTAGGCAACCTGTGAACTTAAGAGCCATTCTACCAGTGCTTTTCCCTGAAGTAAAAAGTCTTAAAGCAATGCACTGAAAAGTAACTAAAATTGTTGTCTTGCAAATCAGATTAGCTTTATTCACCACCAGCATAGTTTTATTTATAGTAAATGTATCATAGAAATGATTTAATAGTAAATGTACTATTGGAAGTGTTAATAGTTTAAGGTCCTACACTTCTTAGCCATTAATTCATTTAATGAATTATAAAAGGTTTGATGGGAGACTGAACAATTGAAAGGAGTATATCTTGCCTGTTTCTGGCAGCATAACCAAAAAGAAAGATGATAAGGGCATTACAGAACACTATTAATATTTTCAGGTACCCACGCTTGCATCGACTACTCAGACGCATATATTAGACGAACAAACTGTGTGTACCAACTAAACTGACAATCAAGTTCAAGATCTGTTTTACTTTCGATAAAGTCACTAACTACAAAATTAACAATAATTGTTTTTCTTCTTCCTTATTGGTTTCCTAATACACCAAAAGAGGCAGTTTGGAATGTGACTGGAGCAATTACAGATCATTTAAGTGTAAACAATGATGCCACGCACATTTTCTAGTTCATTTCTATGTTTCTTTGACACACTGAAGAATTTTTGAAATAATCCTTTTTGCAAAACTGACTTTAAATGGAAGTAATGTTGACTCTAAGTCTATCATAGATAAACCAAGAAATGATTCCTAACCTCAGTGGTATCATTGTGTAATGTAAACAGTCATTATTCACGACAATACGACCTCATATCTCATTCATCGCAGTCATGACCTGTTCAGTGAAAGAACATTCCTCAGTATCGTACATTGTATCGTCGCGTTTTCGTAGACTTTCTCAATAGCTCCCACATGTTTGCATTGAATCTGTTGAAATTGTGCGAACAATTGTTTCACTTTGCTGTATTTAAATTTCTGCTGTTTTTTTTTTTGTATAATACTGATATCTTGTTCAAGTTATACAGATGTGTTACATTATATTTATGTACATTTTAATGTATTTTTTAAAACCTATTGTGGTAAATAATGATGATACATTGTATTGAGAAAGCCTACGAAGTTTTTTAACAACCCTCGTATATATACGAAGAGGGGAAATTGTGGTCTGCCAGAAATCATTCACTGTTCACGCCGCATTACACAATCTGATTATTTAGAGAATCTTGTAAGTATGTCTATATTTAACCACATTGATCGTACTGTGTGCAATTCATAGAAAACGGACACAATGTTCCACAGAAGAATAAATTTTGTTGAACGTCTTATTGTTTAAAGACGCTGATGCCACATCGGTTTATTGGCTAATAATTTCATTTCGTTCTCTGCTAGCTAGAAAAAGGGCTCTTTTAATATGTTGTAAAGCAATACTTAGCATTGGTAATTGAAAAAATTTAAAATGTAATTGTGACTCCCAAAGAATATTGCAGAATTCAATTGCGTTTTTATTGTATCGAAATAGAAGAAAACAATAAAAATCAAGACTTTCTTAAAATTTGCCTTAAAAATGTTATTAAGGTAAAAAAACAACAATCCTAAAGAAATTAAATATTCATACCTCCAAATTACAATAAGGTTGCTACATCTGTGTTAGCATATCTACATAAGTAATGTGACAATATGGAATTAAAAGGTCATTTCCTTACTAATACCAACAATCTCACCACTACCTTGCAAAAAACAACATGTTTTTCAGCGCGGTTAATATGCGTGCAATGACGTCACGTAGCACAGCAAAACATCCCTTAAGTCAAACATGTAGCGCCAACTTCAGGATAGGAACAGTTGTGCTATATGTCAGTCTAACAGTAAGGTCAGGTAAAAGCCATCTAAAAATGAGGCCCTATCGGTGTTTTTGGTGAAATTTAGAAACCTTGTGACATTGTCCATCAATCAAATGGGCACTGACTGACTTGTAACCTTAACTTAGAAATTTTGTTTGTTGTAAGGATTTAAAACTCCAAAGAAATAGTTCAACTTGATAAAAATGACACTTTTACAGCTTTATCAATGAATAAAGATACATAACGATTAATCATAAACCATCATGGTCTTCAAGGTCAGGCAGTGGCCTCCGTATAGACAACATCTGTCAAATTGCACTCTTCCGTGAATTTAATCCAATTTACAGTTAGACATGAAAACTCTCATGAGTTTCTTTTCTTTTATTGAACTTCTACGAAAGGATCGTCTTTGTCGATTGTTAACAAATTGACGACCAATTTTGTGTTGTAAAACGCATCGCTGATATCAAAAACAGGTTTTATAAACTAGTGGCTTAAACAACCTTAAACAACTCGAAAGTTTCCAAATAGGTGCACTCGTATTGTATACAAATATTATAGAAACATAGATGTTTTTGCAAATATTCATACTTTTTTTTATAGAATTTTGAGAGTAAAGAACTTAAAAGGTTAGTTTCTAGTAATGATTTTAATACAGAAAGAATGGAAGTACAATTGTATATAAATCTAATAATTTATGTCATACCAGTAAACGACACATTCCTTATGTAATGAAGAACATCTTCGCCGTTTATGTAGCCCAAATCAGGACAGTCCTGAAGTCTACCTGGGCATCTTGCCGTTAGAAGACTATGTATAGCATGTGCTAGGGCATATACTGAATCTATAACGAATTGAACGAGTCCTTCTTGCTCGTAGTGCTCCTTGTTGAAAGTTGTAATGTCCTCTTTACCTAGGCAAGAAATGCAGGTATAAATTCACAACAAAAAACCTTAGACATGACGCTTTGGTATTTACGTTCACGATGTTTTTACAAAGTATACATCGATAAACATAGATCTATTTTGATTGGCTATACTCTGCTGTTGTTACATCGTGATCTTTGTGATCTGTGTAAAATGTGCGGGAAGATCTAAATTACCACATACTGCAACAGAAACTAGAAGTTCATTAGGCAATCACGCGTACCAACAAGGAATGAGAGAAACAAACGAAGGAACTGTACATACTGCTGTACATGATAGAGATACTCAAGTTCTATTAAATGGCTACTTCACATTTATTTAGAATAGAAACAATGCTATAATAAAGCCTTATATTTTAAATGGAACAACTAACAAAGACATTTGAAATTCAAGTTTTTTTAAAAATGAACCATGAAGTAAACTCTCATGTATAAAATTGACATGATATTTCCTGGCATAGAAATTATGTTATATATAAATGTATCATATATATATAATGTTTGCAACTTAGCTCTTTGTGTGTTTCGCCGTTAATGGCGATGTTACTCATTTGTAAAACATCTTTGCTCAGAAAAGTTGTTTATTCTGGAGCCGTGAGAGAGCAAGTTTATGTGTGCGCGATCCATTACACTTTGATTATAAACGATTAAAATACATTTTACAACTCACCAGTACATGTTTTATTCAAACGATCATTCATGCTGCAGTGAAATATGGATTCCCAGTACTCGCTGAACCATGGATCTTTCTGCGCATGCGGAAGGTGAAGTTTCAAGAAGTAATCATCGAATTCTGAAAAACAACAGCATATATTTCGCATTGCATTTTTATATTTAAATGGTTGAGTCTGTCTTGAGTAAGATATTTATACATGGACTGTTTGTAATTAAGTATGCAGTTAATACACTTAATTACTGCCAGAAAACGTTCCAAGTCGCTTCGAAAACCAGTTTTAACATTTAAAACAACATATATACTAAGACAATGTTTACATAACGAGATGCAGTCAATACCATATGTACTTAAAATCCTTTTTTCAACATAGAATATGTTTAAAACAACGCTTTCATCTGCATTTATTCAATATTACTAATACAATAAGCCAGGTAAAAAGTCAAAACGTTAGATACTGGTGGGAACTCAGAATTGAAAAAAAAATCTATTTTCTTTTAACACTAATGAATGTTATTGTCAAAATTGCTCAGTGTATATACTATAGTAACATCGATATTCTTCATCTGTTAGAATAAAAACGTCTGTAAGATTCATGAAAATAAGGTGAATGCAAAAGTTCCCTATTCAATAAAATCTGATTATCAAGAGCTTACCATTAATCAAGTCAGCGTTTCAACAAATTATACGTAATAGCTGCCCTGGCTAGATTGTGAGACTACATCCGATAGAAAATGCGTATATAGATTGATCTACTGTCGTGAAGACATTTGTAACGGATTGCATTGAACGGCAAAAAGCCCTTACAATTTGTGCTAAGTCGGTGTATTAATGTAAGTCTATGCAAGATTGGTTGTTAATCTGTATGAGAAAATGTCTTTCTCAGCTTTCACTGTTCATTTCAGTCTGGAAATTGTACACTTGCAGGAAATATATGCATATATATCAATCAAATTTTTACAAAGGTATAGTTTACAAATAAATTAAACGATACAAAATTCATTAATGGAAACAACACTAAAACGTATTGTGTTTATGTATCAATTTATGAAAAAGTGTAAAAATCGTTTTCTGCACTACCGATGCAGACCACAATTTAAAGATAAATGTGGATAAGTATAAAGCATCATCATCTTAACATTTAAGACCTACGTATCTATGATACAAACACTTGCAGGAACTTATAAAAAGATGTTACAGTACAAATTCTCCCATAATGTTTGAAGTATAGTTAAGAGCCCCCTCTTTCTTCGACACATAGGTTTTATATAGAATTATATGTATGCGATCTTATAGTTAACCGGCGTTGCTAGTATCAGTTCTGCTGAAGCTGGACAATGGTGCTAAAAGGCTTGAGATATAATGCATAAACCATTATCTCTTATAAACCGACCTAATAATATCCAATCTTGTTGTTTATGTATGCTTGGCTCTCAGTTGATCTCCACTGATCCGAGTTTATGTGATAGACTGACTGTTCATTTCTTTGCGAAATAAACTCCAACTATATAGCTGTGCTTCACATTATATATGCCCTTTTCCTTTGACGCATGCATTAGGCTGATTGGTGCCTACACTTAGACGTATTTTCGTAAATTGTATGTAAACAACTCTTTGCTTTCACGTAATTATTAACTTCTGCAAATACCAACTGACAAAAATGGCGTCTAAACATATTTTTAACCGTTGTCATGAAAAACTGTATAATACATAACTTTAAAGCGGGATGGTTTAAGTTAAATATGGCTTTGTGTCCAGGATATATAACATTATTTATAACGCTGATTGACTTTTACTAAAAAAGATTCAAATACATTTATTTTTAACATCTTATTAAGCTATTCGATAGCTCCATTTTCAAATACTCCCTGCGATAGTTTCGATCTTTTAGCGCGATAGTATCGATGTAAATCGATATATATACCTAAACGATTTACTCTACAAGAGTAAACAATCTGAGGACACATTTTTTTTACTATTGTATAAGAACAATAAAAACTAAATTCAACAAATCAATTTTAGAAATATAAAGTCCTTTAAATGCTTGTTTATTATTTCAACTTTGCGACTACGGACTGGAATGAAATAATTCACGTCGACTGCACAATATAACTATGATATTTCATATTAATTGTTCTAAGACGGATAGTTTCTGTCATGAGCACGAGGTTCAGATCGAAATATCCGTCACCGAGGGTAACTGTTTTGGCGGGAACGAGGCT